>JAVIWB010001556.1:0-233763 GCA_031893035.1 Dermolepida albohirtum | reverse complement strand
ATTTACATTTGGAAAATACATGCTAGGCAGTATCTTTACTCGAATGAAATTAAAAATAAAAATATGCAGAAAATGAAAATATTCTTCAAAAGACTAAGGGTACCATTTCAACTTTCGACTCTCGTCTTGGCAATGGTTAACATATTCAAGAACTATGTTTGTTGGCATCCAAATCATTGAAATTTGTTTTGCAGACTTTTTACTATTTTAAGAATATAACTCAGCAATTCTTTATTGAGCAAAATTTTATAATTGATGGAATCTACTCACCCATTGGGTACGACTACGATTTGTTACCGGAGAGGTTTTAAATGATTTATATAATTTCGAACGTTTTGCGTAAATATAGAACACAAATTTCATATATGTATTTGCTTCTTTGTCTGACACATTTGTTAAATGTAAATCATGTTTATATCGTACCAAGCCGTTAAATTAGTCAAATATCTATGACGTATTCCGAAATCCATGGTAAATTTTATTATATATTGACAGATGATTATATTTGAAATGTCATGTAGGACATTCTGATAACATTTTGCATTAGTGTACATTCCGAGATGATCTTCACAGTAGACTATTGTATACAGAGTGTTCTGAATTGTTTTCTCTTTATATTCTTAATGACGAAAACATTTGGAGGCGTAATAGCGGCTACTTCAGAAGAGGAACATGGAAATATAGTCAAGATCACCGAATTTCCTTTTTTTGCTTATGTAAAAGTAGGCGAGCTAGGTCGATGTGGAGGCGCGCTCATAACGTATTCATGGGTTCTAACAGCAGCCCAATGCATATATCACAAAGGTGAGGACATATACGTATACATGGGTGTGAATAATGAAAACGAATTAGAATCGGGCATCACAGTACAAAAACGAAAGGCTACTCGGACAAAAACACACCCGGATTATAAAGCAAATGACGGTTACGATTTGGCTATGCTTGGAGTCTCCAAGTCTTTCGAAAAATCAGATTATGTTCAATTGGCTCGCTTGCCTCAGGAAGAGCCCGATGTAAGCAAAGAGCCTGTCTCAATGATCCACTGGAATCCCCAATTACGTTGTGGTGAGGCAAAAGTAATTGAACAGAATAACAAGTATTGCCAAAATAGGTCTCCCAATCCCATTTGTGTCAAATCATTTTCTAAGTACTATCCTAGACGACGCGATGCTGGAAATCCACTAGTTTGGAAAGGGATGGTTATTGGAATATGTTCGGATGTGAGTTCATGGAAGAAAGCATATTACGAAAACGTATATGCTTACAAAATGTGGTTTATGAATGCCGAAAATACATCCCATCGATCCAAATTGAATATTTTAATAACAATCTTGACGTTAATATGCTGTTACTTTCATCTGATCGCATTAAAATATGTTTGAAATGTGTAACAAATACGGATTTTTAAATTATACGTTTAATTTCAAAAAAGAGTCTATTATATTTCAGTATGTACATCGTCTCACAAGTAGATTTGTATTTTATTTTCCCATTTTTATACTGTCTGTAATTATATAAATACCACGATGTATTTATATTACCTAAACTCTATTATTATGATACACTTACATTTGGAAAATACATATTAAGCAGTATCTTTATTTAAATGAAATTAAAAGTAAAAATATGCAGAAAATGAAAATATTCTTCGAAAGACTAGGCGTACCATTTCAACTCTCGACTCTCCTCTTGGCAATGGTTAACATATCCAAGAATTGTGTTTGTTGGCATCCAAATTATTGATATTTGCTGTGCAGACTTTTTACTATTTTAAGAATATAACTCAGCAATTCTTTATCGAGTAAATCCAGTGACGCTGCTTAAAGTACTTTAATTTTATAATTGATGGAATCTATCCACCCATTGGGTACAACTACAATTTGTTATCGCATAGGTTTTAAATGATTTATATAATTACGAACGTTTTGCGTAAATATAGAAGTATTTGCGCCTTTGTCTGACACGTTTGTTAAAAGTAAATCATGTATTATATCGTATCAAGCCGTTAAATTAGTCAAAGATTTATGACGTATTCCGTAATCCATAGTAAATTCTATCATATATTGACAGATGATTATATTTGAAATGTCATGTAGGACATTCTGATAACATTTTGCATTAGTGTACCTTCCCAGATGATCTTAATGGTAGACTGTTGTATACAGAGTATTCTGTATTTTTCTCTCTTCTTCATTTTCTTAATGACGAAAACATTTGAAGGTGCAGCACCGTTTGATGATGAAGACAAGGACCATGGATATGTAACAAAGATCACCGAATTTCGTTTTTTTGCTTATATAAAAATAGGCAACCTAGATACATGTGGAGGCGCGCTCATAACGTATTCATGGGTTCTGACAGCAGCTCAATGCATATTTGGGAAAGGTGGCGACATATACGCCTACTTGGGTATGAACAATGAAAACGAAATAGAATCGGGCATCACAATACAAAAACGAAAGGTTACTAAGATAAAGATACACACGAATTATACAGATAAGAAAGGTTACGATTTGGCCCAGCTTGGAGTCTCCGAGTCTTTCGAAGGATCAGATTATGTTCGATTGGCACGTCTGCCTAAGAAATTGATCAATTTCAACGAAGAGCATGTCACTATGATCTTCTATAATCCCAAATTACGTTATGGTGACGCAAAAGTAATTGCAGATAATAACAAGTATTGTCAAAATAGGTCCCCCAATCCCATTTGTGTCAAATCATTTTCTGAGTACTATCCTAGACGACGCGATGTTGGAAATCCACTAGTTTGGAAAGGGATGGTTATTGGAATATGTTCGGATGTGAGTGTATGGAAGAAAGTATATTATGAAAACGTTTTGAATATGCAAGTAGAAAATTCATCATCCTATCCCAATGCCGAAGATACATCCCTTCCCAATACCGAAAATACATCCCATCGATCCAAGTTGAGTATTTTAATAAATATTTTGACGTTAATGTGCTGTTACTTTCATCTGATAGTATTAAAATATGTTTACAATGTGTAACAAATACGAATTTTTTAATTATAAGTTCAATTTCAAAAAGACACTTACTGTATCTATTACGTATGTTGTCTCAGAAGTGTATTGGGAAATTAACATTCCCACTTTATATTCTGTTTAATTTCAAAAGATTTTTTATTTTGTATAATACTGTAATTATGTTTTAGTGTAGTTTTTTTATGTATCGTACTCATATTTATTATATACATTGTCTCAGTTTATGATGTGCACCTATAAGTAACAAACTGGGTGGTCTGAAGAGGATAACTCCTTTATCTGTAGATTGGGTAATAAAAACTTGTGTTTAGAGATATATATATATATATATATATACACTCCGCGCAACATGAATAGGACCACCCGACTTGTTGCAAGCTTTCGGTGGTTTGAAAAACAATTCATTTACTAAAAATACAATGCAAGTTTGTAATGGTATAATATGGCAAATAATACGCATTATTGCGCAATAGTGCCTAACGTTATGCACTGGGTGACGTAAGTACCACATACATATAAAATGCACCGCGCCGGTTGGATACGACCAGTATTTAATAGTAAGCTACCGGATGAGTGTCGAGTTACAACGTGTATCCGGATAAACAAACATCTGTAATTAAGGGTATTGTGCAACGATGGGACGACAGAAGTGCTTAAGTATGGAAGAAATTGGAAAAATTAAAGCGTTCCATCAAGAAGGGTATTCCTCAAGGGCTACTGCAAAGAAAATAAGTCGATCACACCAGGTTGTGAACAATTTTATTAGGGATCCCGAGAATTATGGAAAACGTTTTAAAGGGCGAACAACATCCGTTACAACCAAGAGAGAACGTCGAGCCATATTACGCGAAGCATCGAATTCGGCATTAACGGCAAGATAAATCGCGAATAACGTTGGAACGAATGCATCGGTAAGAACTGTACAGAAGTTACTGAAGACCTGTCCGCATTTAAAACGTTTGAAAATTAAACGACGGCCTCCTTTAAGGGAATTTCAGCGCACTGCACGTCTTCAGTTTGCTCAAGCAAAAATGGGGTGGACAAGAGAATGGCAAACTGTTATTTTCAGTGACGAGAAGAAGTTTAATTTAGATGGCCCGGATGGGTTTTCTTATTATTTCCACGATTTACGTAAAGATGAAGTGATTCAGTCACGAAGGCGAGCCGATGTTGGTTCAGTCATGGTATGGGGAGCTGTTTCCTATAACGGACCTGTTGATTTAGTAATAGTGAAGGGCAGACAGAATTCGGAAAAGTACGTCCAGCTACTGCAACAGGTGAAAGACAAATTTTCCAACGTTATGGCAGGTGGGCCATTTATTTTCCAACAGGATAATGCCAGTATTCACACCGCGCGCATTGTTCGACGCTGGTTTCAAGAACAAGGCATGGAGGTTCTCGATTGGCCATCGCTCTCCCCCGACCTGAACATCATAGAAAATGTTTGGGGATGGTTGTCGCGTAAATTGTACTCCAATGCTACCCAATTCAGTTGCGCTGACGAACTAGAGCAGGCGCTGAAACGAAGTTGGGCGGAACTTCCCGTTGACTACTTGAGAACCCTGTATAATTCCATTCTATCCCGACTATTTGAGGTTATAAGAAATAATGGCAAAAGTACTCATTATTGAACAATAAAGTATTTTGTTATTGCAAACGAATCTTTTATTTTGTAGATTGGTCGTATTCAAGTGGCGTTTAATTATTCTACTTATTGTCATTAGTAACGTACATTTGCACTGACTTTTACAAAAATTATATTTGGTACCTACATACATCTTTTTATCAACCCTCTTATTTTCGAAAATAACAATTCCAGCGCGATACCATGTTTATACCAACTACAAATGTCATATATGCAGTTGGTCCTATTCATGTTGCGCGGAGTGTATATATAGATAGAGGCTGGTCTGAAAAGTTTCCGACCTTAACGTAAAGATGGCAACGCTCAGCAATACAAGCTCGGGAATATAATTATGTATCTATTGTCAGATATTCACCAAAGTTTCAGCCATTTTGGACGCGCAGTTGTTATTTGACAGTCGTTTGAATGAATCGATGTAAGTGTCGAGTATCGAACTGTCACTAAATATTTGTTTTTGAAAGGCAATACGCCTACGCAAATCAAAGATGAAGTGAGCTCTGTGTACGCGGACTCTGCACCATCATTTATCACGGTGAAATTTTGGGCAGCTGAATTTGAATGTGGCCGTAAGAGCCTGGAAGACGATGAACGTTCGGGACGTCCAAAAACTATAACTACTGACGATAACATCGCTAAAGTTTATCAATGGGTGCTAGACGACCGTCGAATTAAAGTAAAAGAGATAGCAAAGGCTGTGAATGTGTCCTGAAAACGTGTTTGTCACATGTTAAATCAAGATTTAGGCATAAGGAAGCTGTCCACGTGTTGGGTGCCGCGTTTGCTAACGTTAGACGAACGCAGTTTAGGCGCAATAAATCCGAGTTTTGGCGCCGATTAATTACTGTAGATGAAACTCGGATACACCATTATACGCCCGAAACAAAAATACAGTCAAAAGAGTGGACTGCAAAGGGGGAACCGACTCCAAAAGGAGCAGAATCTGTTTTTTCGGCTGAGAAAGTGATAGCGACTGTTTCTTGGGATAGTCATGGAATTTCCTTAATCAATTATCTTCAAAAAGGAAAAACTATTACAGGAGCATACTACGTATCATTATTTAACAAGCTGGAGGCAGAAATTGTGGGAAAACGGACACATTTGCAGAAAAAGAAAATCCTGTTTCACCAAGACAACCTACACCATGGCGAAAATCCACGAATTCCGGTTCGAACTGCTTGACTATCCGCCTTACTCAGCATATCTCTATGATCCACTGGAATCCCAAATTACGTTGTGGTGAGGCAAAAGTAATTGCACAGATTAACAAGTATTGTCAAAATAGGTCCCCCAATCCCATTTGTGTCAAATCATTTTCTGGGTACTATCCTAGACGACGCGATGCTGGAAATCCAATAGTTTGGAAAGGGAAAGTTATTGGAATATGACCGGATGTGAGTTTATGGACGAAAGTTTACGCATTATGGTTCAAGAATGCCGAAATTACATCCCATCGATCCAAATTGAATACTTTAATAACTACCTTGACGTTAATGTGCTGTTACTTTCATCTGATCGTACTAAAATATGTTTGAAATATGTAACAAATACGGATTTTTAAATTATACGTTTAATTTCAAAAAAGAGTATTTATTTTATGTAATCCTTTACTTGTATTTCAGTAGGTACACTTATTGTGTCTATTATGTATATTGTCTCAGAAGTACATTTGTATTTTATTTTTCCATTTTTATATTGTCTGTAATTATATACAATATATATATATAAATTCCACGATGCATTTATATTACCTAAACCTTCTTTTCCGAGAATCAGCACGATACATTTACATTTGGAAAATACATACTAGGCAGTATCTTTACTCAAATGAAATTAAAAATAAAAATATGCAGAAAATGAAAATATTCTTCAAAAGACTAAGGGTACCATTTCAACTTTCGACTCTCCTCTTGGCAATAGTTAACATATCCAAGAATTGTGTTTGTTGGCATCCAAATTATTGAAATTTGTTTTGCAGGCTTTTTACTATTTTAAGAATATAACTCAGCAATTCTTTATCGAGTAAATCCAGCGACGCTGCTTAAAATACTTCAATTTTATAATTGATGGAATCTACCCACCTATTGGGTACGACTACGATTTGTTACCGGAGAGGTTTTAAATGATTTATATAATTTCGAACGTTTTGCGTAAATATAGAACACAAATTTCATATATTTGCTTCTTTGTCTGACACGTTTGTTAAAAGTAAATCATGTATTATATCGTATCAAGCCGTTAAATTAGTCAAAGATTTATGACGTATTCCGAAATCCATGGTAAATTCTATCATATATTGACAGATGATTATATTTGAAATGTCATGTAGGACATTCTGATAACATGTTGCATTAGTGTACCTTCCCAGATGATCTTAATGGTAGACTGTTGTATACAGAGTGTTCTGTATTGTTCTCTCTTCATTTTCTTAATGACGAAGACATTTGATGGTGCAAAAGCGATTGATGATTTATCCAAGGAACATGGAATTGTAACAAAGATCACCGAATTTCCTTTTTTTGCTCAAGTACATATAGGCGAAGTAGGTCATTGTGGAGGCGTGCTCCTAACGTGTTCATGGGTTCTGACAGCAGCTCAATGCGTATTTAAGAAAACTGACGACATATACGTATACATGGGTATCAATAAAGAAAATGAATTAAAATCGGGCGTCAAAATACAAAAACGAAAGGTTACTAAGATAAAAATACATACGAATTATACAGGCAGAATAAGTGACGGTTACGATTTGGCTAAGCTTGGAATCTCCGAGGCTTTCAAAAAAACAGATTATGTTCAAATGGCACCCCTGGCTACGGAAGACGACATGATCAATATCAGCAAAGAGGAGGTCACTATGATCTTCTATAATCCCAAATTACGTTATGCTAAGACACGGGTAATTGCACAGAATTCCAAGTATTGCCAAACTGGGTCTCCCGACGCTATTTGTGTCGAATCGTTTTCTGAGTACTATCCTAGACGACGCGATGTTGGAAATCCACTAATTTGGAAAGGGATGGTTATTGGAATATGTTCGGATGTGAGTTCATGGAACAAAGTATATTACGAAAACATTTTGAATATGGAAGGAAATTCATCTTCCCATCCCGATGCCGAAAATACATCCCATCGATCGAAATTGAATATTTTAATAACAATTTTGACGTTAATATGCTGTTACTTTCATCTTCTCTTATTAAAATATGTTTGAACTGTGTAACAAATACGAATTTTTACATTGCATGTTTAATTTCAAAAGATTTTTTTATTTTATTTAATACATAGTGTAATTATGTTTTAGTGTAGTTCTTTTATGTATGGTTATCGTATCTATTATATACATTATCTCAGTTTATGATGTGCGCCTATAAGTAATAAACCAGGTGGTCTGAAGAGGATAACTCCTTTATCTGTTGATTGGGTAATAAAAACTTGTCTTTATACACTACAGGCCATAAGTGAGGGATCACTTATCATAAATAACAAAACGCTTGTATTTTAGACACATCCCTTAGACTTTTACCTGTTTTGGTGAGAATAATTGAAGTAACAGTTGTAAATGTAATTCTGAGAAGGATTATTCGGTTTATTATTATAAATATATATAAATATACTTGTTTCTGAAAAAATTGTAAATCCTTTTAATAGTTTTATGGCGTCTATTTAATAGAAATATTTTATATACTCCAATAAATTTAATGGGGTTTACAACGCAATATTATTATAATGGTATTAGGAATTCATAGTAAACTATTTATCAATTTAAAAATTAGTTTTGCAGCATTTGTCCGAGTAAGTTGCAATACGAGTATTTGAGAATAGACGTAAAAGTAACTAAAAATGCCGAAAAGAAAGGAACTTAGCGCAGAAACTCGTAGTTCTATAATAACGCTACATGGTGAAAAATTTTCACTGCGGCAAATAGCCCAAAAGTTAAATTTATCTTATCACGCGGTGCAAGGAACAGTGAAACGATATTCACAAAGTGGATCATTACAACCAATAAAACGTTGCGGAAGGCCAAGAGTAACTACCAGACAGAGGATTTGCGCCTAAAAATACTATCAAAACGAAATAGGTGCCTCACAGCTCCTCAGCTTCGAGCAGAGCTGAATGAAGGCCGTCGAAAGCCGGTGTCACTGACTACTGTAAAATGACGTTTGACAAAGGCGGGACTACATGGGCGTATTGCAGCTCGAAAACCATTATTGAATCCACGAAATCGTAAAAAAACGGTTACAATAGGCCCAGGACCATCAACACTGGGACATGAAAATGTGGAAGCAGGTGTTATGGATAGATGAGTCAAAGTTCCAAGTGTTTGGTAGTAATCGACGAGTTTTCGTTCGAAGGCAAGTGGGTGAAAGGATGTTACCCGAATGTGTAGTGCCAACTGTTAAACACGGGGGAGGTTCTGTGCTTGTTTGGGGATCCTTTTCCTTTGATGGTGCCGGAGATTTGTACCGCATTGATGGCATTTTAAAAAAAGAGGTGTACCTGAAGATTTTGGAGGAACATGCAATTCCGTCTGGATTAAGGTTAATTGGTGAAGGTTTTCACCTACAACAAGATAATGATCCCAAACACACTTCCCAACTTTGTAAAAACTATGTGAATCAAAAAGAGGAGGAAGAGGTGCTGATAAATATGATTCGGCCACCACAATCACCCGATCTCAACCCTATCGAATTACTGTGGGATGAATTAGATAGAAACGCGAGAGAAAGCTGTCCACAATCGCAGAAACCGCTTTGGGAGCAACTTACAAGGGTGTGGAATGATTTACCAATGGGTACGCTCCAGAAACTTGTATCGCGGTTGCCTAATATTTGTAAAGAAATCATTAAGCGCAGAGGTGGATACTTCGACGAAAGTCGAATATGATAAGAAATTCTACAGAATATGTTGAAATTATTTTATTTTATAAGGAAAACTGTTCATTTGTCTCGTAGATACAGTTTTGTAGAAATATACGTTTTGTTTCACTAAGCGTGCATGTTTTTATTAAATTTCATCTACTGATACCTCACTTATATATACATCCGCACAAACGGGAAATTTTATGCGACATATAAGCCAAAGATCTTAGAGAGAACAGATAAGCCTGAAAGTTGTAGAAAAGAAGAGGGACGGTTAGATCTGGATAGCTGGTCATTCTATCCAGAGTATGGGATGCGTCCGATACGAGGCACACCAGTAATAACTAGTGCAAGCATTGTAAATATTATATATACATATATATATATATATTAATTAATCACTGTCAGCGAAGACCGATCAGCAGCGCTTATTATTATTCAAGAACAAAATTACTGAGTGTACGAATGAATCAACGTATTTGGGTGAAATATTATCCAAAAGTGGGACATCTACATTCAAGCAACAAATGTGTCTAGTATAAATATAATATATATAGCGAAACAACGTAAGGTAAAAAATTATATTTGTAATTTTAAAATTGTAATGTTAATTTCATTGTTTTTTCTTTATTATTGTTCGTAAGAGAGATCCTCCTAAAGTGATTCTGATCATCAATGAACGCGTAAATATTTCATGAGATTCTTCTGCTATTCAAATTAAAGATGTGTTTGTGTATATCACGTGTTTATATTAGTTTGCTAGTGTAACATAGTGTAATGACAGGATCATACGAAGGGTACCAGGAAAGTTTTACAGTATGACGCAACAATGAATCGTAGGAAGCTGTTTGTTGCTCCATGTTGAGACATGTTCAGACGTGCATAGTAGCCGCCGCGCCATGTCGATGGGCTCAGTTATTCATTAGCACTGAGAGTGTAAAATGCTTGCGATGGCATCGTGGTCACGAAATGAGATAAGAGCAGTTTTGCGTTATAATTTCGTGCGTGGGTTAAACATAGACTAGTGCTTCGAAGAAATGACTCTTGCACTAAGTGATATTTGTCCATATCGTACAACGATATTCAGGTGATATAAAGAATTCCAAAGGGGAAATTTAACTGTGGAGGATGCTGACCGGCCGAGAAAGCCATGAACGTCAGTGACGGAGGAAAACGTTACTACTGTAAGGAAAATGCTTGGCGAGGACAGGCGATTCACCTACCAACAGATAGAGGGTACTTTAGGCCTAAATGCACCAGCAATTCGTTAGATTCTGCATGATCATTTGCACCTGAAGAAACTTGGTGTCGCGAGATGCTAAAAAAGTTTAATAAGGGCAATCTCGGTATGTGAACAACATCGTGACAGGTGACGAGACTTGGCTGTACTATTACGATGTACCGACCAAAGCTCAAAACAAAGTTTTTGTCTTTGATGATGAGGACACACGCGTAGTTGTCAGAAAATCTCGACCTGTAAAGAAGAAAACGATAGCTGTATTTTTCAAATCGAGTGGAATTGTGGAACGCGTCGTTTTGGACACACAGAAGACAGCTAAGTGGTATACTGAACAGTGCCTGCCTAAAGTCATTGAATCTACGAAGAACCTGCGGCCAAAGTCAAGAATGGACACCTGGTTCCTGCATCACGATAATGCTCCAGCTCACCGCGCCAAAGCATGCACCGAATATTTGACCACGACATGATTGAAACTTCTCTAGCACCTTCCCTACAGTCCAGATCTTGCTCCCTTCGACTTTGCACTGTTCCCGCATGTGAAAATGACAAAAAACCGCCTTCCAAAAGGAAGGCGGTTTTCCGCTATTTTTTCAAGTTTGGGAACGAAAAATAATACGAGAGGGTTAATTCTGGCGAATAGAGTGCATGAGGTAGCAACTCAATAATTTTGGCCATTGCAATGACGGATTTGTGAGCAGATGCATTGTCTTGATGAAACATCACTTTCTTCTTGCCAAATGCGGCTTTTTTTTGCTTGATTTCTTCGCTCAAACGTTGCAATAAGTTCACATAATACTCGCCGCTGATAGTTTTCCCTTTTTCAAGATAGTCAATGAAAATTATTCCACGCGCATCCCAAAAAACCGATGCCATGACCTTGCCTGCAGATGAAGCGGTCTTCGCCTTCTTTGAAGCCGGTTCTCCCATTTGAGTCCATTGTTTTGATTGTTCTTTTGTCTCGTGTGTGAAGTGATGGACCCATGTTTCATCCATGCGTATGAAACGGCGCAATAATTCTACTTGGTGTTGTGAAACTTTGCCAAACAGTCAATTGAAACATCTTCACGACACTGTTTTTGCTCGAGTGCGAGCAAACGCGGCACCCATCTTGCACACAGCTTTCTCATGTCCAAATTTTCAGATAATATGCGATGTATCGCACTTTTTGAAATGCCTACTATGTCTGCTAGCTCGCACACTTTCAGCCGACGATCAGGCTTTGTATATTTTCTTCACCATTTCTGGAATAGTCACTTCATTTGGTCGATCACTGCTCGTTTTGGCAGCTCGTATGGCCTCGTTTAAACTCTGCTACCCAATATTTCACTGTTGTAATCGAAGGAGCAGACTCACCCAGAGTAAAATCCAGTTCAGCTTTTATAACCATTGAACTGAGGCCGTTCCAATAAAAGTATTGTATCACGTAACGATGACCGATGTTCTCCATTTTTACAAATTCACTGAAAACGTTCACTATTGATGGCTGCCAAACAAATACTAAACAACGTGGCGTCTTCAAACTTAAAACATACGCTTTATAGATTTTGCTCTTTCTAATACAGTGATATTTTTCAAACAACTACCGCCATATCTAGGTCAGGCCGGGTACTTATGGGACCACCCTCGTATATATCCCGCTTCATTCTACGCATTTCTAGTACTATCGAAAGATGTAGTTTAGTGGAAGAAAGCAACGTGGTAACTTGAATATCGGCGCGTTTGTTGGCATTTGAATTTGTTAATGCACGATCATTAATTTACTCATATTCTCGTACACAAACAACTTTCATATGCAACCAGGTCTGCATTATTTGTGTAATGACTCAAGTTATCACGACGATCTATCATTCAAATCACCGAAGCCGTACATGTTTGGCGTTCGCGAATCCCGTCATCCTATTCTGAGAAACGAGACGGTCGGAGCGCCCTGGAAAATCCAACATGCATAAAAGATGCGGGGGAACTAGTGCGACGTACGAGGTTCTTCTATTCTATTATTTTTTCTCGGCCCCTCTCGCCCACAGATCGACCTTATAACATCGCAGCGACTCACCAGCAACCTACGTATCGTTCCAGGTCGAATGTTTATTTGCAGTGTTTTGTTTTAACTCTCAAACCTCTTTGTCGATGGAAGTTTGTGTCCGCTTTTGTGGTTGGCGAATTAGCAAATCACTTCTTTATGTTCAGCGCCACATTCGTACTTATAACACGTCGAGTGTTGAATATTTATTCCGTGGCATTTTGCATTATACGAAAGGAAGATGAACGTTCGAGGTCTCGTGAATTATAGGTCAACGATTGCGTTGCGATTTTGGCGCCCAACGCTGGTATGCAGATGTTGCAATAACTGTGTCCACTATTATTTTCTTAATTAAATATGTATTACAGCAATAAATGAATATTAAACAAACGAAATAAATTTAACCCCCATTAACGCCCAATTTTTTTTCTGAAAAGGATATATAAATACTCAAAAAGTGTATAATAATGTAATTATGTTCAAATTATATTTCATTTTGGAAATATTTTATATTTTTCAAAAAGTCCCAAATGGGGATCAGAGGCTGTTGCGTGTAAAGAAGACCTAATAAGAAAAATATTTTTTACGAATTATCTACATATCTATAAGTAATTATAAGGTTTAACCGGTATACATATTATGAATGCCATTGTTCCATGCATTCCACATGTATTGGGTTGGCAACTAAGTACTTTTTACTGATAGAGAGCGTTGCTTTATTTTTTGTATAACGTATGTTAGTGCTATACTTTACCGTTTGTCGCGTGATACTAGTCACATTGACGTAACTTCAGAAGCAAGTAGTGCGTGATTTTTATTAAAGCTATTAGTTGTGAGTTAATTTTAAATGGAGTGCAGAAACGAACATTTTCGACATATTTTACTATTTTATTTCCGTAAAGGAAAGAAAGCTGCTGCGCCTCGCAAAAAGATATGTGAAGTTTATGGTGCTAATTGCTTAGCGCATGTGTCAGAAATGTTATAAAAAATTCCGTTCTGGAGATTTTTCCCTCAAAGATGAGCAACGTTCTGGTCGGCCTACTGAAGTTGATGATGACCAAATCAAAGTCATAATTGAAGAGGATCGTCATATAACTGTTTGAGAGGTTGCGGAGAGGCTACATGTATCGCCCACAAAAATTGAAAAACATTTAAAATGTCTTGGGCTAGTTAAGAAGCTTGATATTTGTGTACCTCATGAATTGAAAGAAATGCATTTAACACAAAGAATCAACTTTTGCGATATGCACCTTAGACGAAATGAAACCGACCCTTTCTTAAAAAGAATCATCACTGGTGATGAAAAATGGGTCCTGTACAGTAACATACGAGGGAGCGTTTTTATATTCGCGGAATGGGGGCAAGGGGTGGAAATAAAAAAACCAAATTATTTTTCTTTTTCAATATATTCACCTGCAAGACGGATACATTTTTCACATCTTTCAATTAATTTATTTATACCCTCATAAAAAAATGATTTCTCTTTATCTGCAAAATACGCCGAAACTGCCTCCTTGACTTCATCATCGGCAGTAATTTTTTTACCCCGCAGCTCTTTTTTCATTTTCGGAAACAGGTAATAATCACTTCGGGCCAGGTCTGGGCTGTAGGGTGGGTGATTCACAATTTCGAAGCCCACCTTATGCAGGGCAGCTAACGCAACGCGGCTCTTGTGGACGGGCGCGTTGTCGTGCAAAAGCAGAACACCTTTTGTCAATTTTCCCCGCCTTTTCTCTTTAATGGCTTCTTTTAGTCGCTCTAATATTGAAGCGTAATATTCTCCGGTTATAGAAACACCTTTATCTTTATAATCAATCAACAATATTCCTTCCGAGTCCCAAAATACCGTTGCCATGAGTTTCCCAGCTGATTGTGACACATTAAATTTCTTGGGAGGTGCTGTGCCCTTTTTATGCCACTGCATGGAGTCTTGTTTGGATTCAGGTTCATAATGATGAACCCAAGTTTCGTCTCCAGTAACAGTTCCACTCAATACACCATCCTTGTCTTCATTACAGAGGTCCAAAATGCACACGAACACTCTACGCGCTGTTGTTTTTGCGGCGGCGTGAGCATTCTCGGCACCCATCTTGCGCTGACCTTAGACATGCCGAGATGATCGTGTAGGATTTTAAAAATTGTTGTATCGGATACTCCAACCATTTCTGCGAGTTGTTTCTTCTTTAGTCGAGCATCTTCGAGTACAATTTGTTCAACTTTTTGGATAAGTGCTGGCGTGGTCACCTCAATGCTACTGCCCGGCCTCGGGTCATCTTCAAGGGATTCCCTTCCTTGTTTAAATAAACTATGCCACTTGTACACCATGGTTTTTCCTGGACAAGAGTCGCCGTAAACCAATGACATCTCATTCATTATGGTCGCGACTGATTTTCCTTGCCTGGTAAGGAACTTTATAACGGCACGATATTCGATTTTTTCCATATTTCACTTTTCACTCCTGATTATGTTACTTGGTTGACGATAGCTCAAAGACTAACTGTCTAATAACAATGAAACTTCGTATTTATACTAATCATGAGTCGCTGCACAGGCCACGCCCCCAATGCGCCTACTCACCCCTCTACAACCCGCTCATTCCGCGAATATAAAAACGTTCCCTCGTAGTTCGAAAACGATCATGGAGCAAACACGATAAACCAGCTCAAACCACATCGAAAGCTGAATTGCATCCAAAAAAGATCATGCTGTCAGTTTGGTGGGATTACAAATGTGTTGTGTTTTTTGAGCTGCTTCCAAAGAACCAAACGATCAATTCTGATGTTTACTGTCAACAATTAATAAAACTGGATGAAGCAATCAAAGAAAAACGGCCAGAATTATCAAATCGGAAAGGTGTAGTTTTCCACCAAGATAATGCAAGGCTTCACACATCTTTGGCAACTCGTGGAAGTGATGCCACATCCCCCATACAGCCCTGATCTAGCACCATCTGATTACCATTTATTTCGAAGTTTGCAGAATTCTTTGAATGGTAAAACTTTCACAAATGACGATGACCGTCACTCGCACCTGGTTCACTTTTTTGCTGATAAGGACCAGAAATTCTATGAGCGAGGAATCATGCAGCTGAAAGAAAGATGGCAAAAGGTCATTGAGCAAAATAGAAAATATAGAATTGATTAAAAACTATTCTTTGTTTAAAAAAAAGTGTTTTATTTTATACTACAAAACCGAAAGTACTTAGTTGCCAACCAAATACATAACTCTACGTTACATTCGCCACATTCTTTTCGAACATTTGTCTTGCAGACCGCGCATTTTCTTTGCTTACCTTTCAATATTCTTTGTACATAAGCCCTGTTGGGTCTTTTATAACACTTTCGGGGATGCGTTTTAGAGCTTGTTTTGTAAGGGAAGGCCTCCCAAGATGTTTAGAATTGGAAAATGTCGACGATTACTGCAAATATGCTCGAGCAGTTATGCGTCTGAATTCTAACAGTGGCATGTTTTTCTCAGTATGACAGTACAATACGTATGCGTTTACAACAGCTGTATCAATGATATTCGTGAAAATGGGAAAATACCACTTTTTTCCGCGAATTTTAATTCTATACTTATTGATGTTCCAATCTAATTTATCAACCCCTCCCATAAACTTATTGTAATTGCTTATGCAACTTATGCACTTTTATTTGCTTCTTCTCGGATTTCGACCATCTAGTTATGTATATTGTTAAGTGGTTCTACTCCTTCATGGTCTGATAATACCTTCACACATTTATTGTCCTTCCATACTGCACATAATATTTCATTACTAACATCAAATCGATAATCTAAACTCCCACGAACCTCCTTGAACTCACTGTCCGATTTTATGGTGCATTTATTTAGGCGATTTGACAGAGCTGTCCCCGTGGTTGCAATGTTTTTCTGTTTTAACATTTTCATAAGTTCGAAACTAGTAAAGAAATTATCGAAATAAAACACGTGATTTGAAGGATTCTCATAATATGCAATATTCTGCATTTATAACGGATACCCCTAAGCCTTGTAACTCACAATCATCAGTTCTTTTCCCTGTATACAATTCAGCGTGGTAACAGTACCCCGTTTCCGCACAACACATTCTTCGACATCTGACACCATATCCACTTGTTCTAGGGAAAGTTCAACAATATCAATAGTTTTAGGGGAAAAACCAAAATCCCCAAATGGGGATTATAGTCGCTAATGGGTTAAGTTTCAAGATTATATTCATTTTAAAATAGATTATTTGTTAGCAAATAATCACCGTACTTGCACGTACATAGATTCTCCATACTAGCCCTAGATATTGCATATCGAGTGTTGGACCTTCTGTTGAGAGGAATAAAGAATCTGGTACGTAGGTTTCCGCGGTTGTAGTCCATACTATCTTCTTCTGGGCTTCCGGGCTGGAACCGCGTCACTAGTATAACTGCCGACGTTTTGTACACACTCGTATGGGACATTTTCATTGCTCAAATACTGCTATTGTTTGTTGCACTGAAACTGGTGTAAGTCGCTGGTGGACGGGCTTATATATGTATAGGTAATGGGTCATGGGTCAGTAGCAGTAGTTGAGCCCTGAAGATGTCCCATACGAGTGGGTACGAAACGTCAGTAGCTATACCAGTGACGTGGTTCCAGCCTGGAAGCCCAGAAGAAGATAATATGGAATAAAGAATGGTTGGATTACACTAGCTAACAAATTTCATTTTTCTGCCCCAGGTTATTAAATGAATGTGCTTAATTAATTTTAGGGTGCTCAATTCAGTGAAATAATCATTTTTTTTCTATCACGTTTCTATCGTGTTATATACAGATATACTAGATATACAGGAGCGATAGAAATGTAATAATAAAAAATATTATAAACAGGTTATAATACGTTAAATGTGTAAGTTTTACATAACAGTACATAGAGAGCGCCACTAATCAAATGTCAGCATTAAAAATTAACCTCCATCTTTAGTTAACCTAAATCCAAAGTTTCAGTGCGATACGTGTAGTGTTGTAGATACAACGAACTATGAAAGTTGACAGGTTAGTTGAAAAATGGAATTAAACAGAGAACATTTTCGCGGAATAATTTTTTATAATTTTCGAAGACAATTATCTCAACAAGAATGCCTCCAATGAAGCACCATATCAGTCAACAATTTGTCGTTGGTATGGAGAATTCGCCAAAATCGACAGTCACTCAGGAAAACGTCGACGCTGTGCGCAAGATCATCAGCGAAGATCGACATGTGACATATCGCCAGATTGAAGCATTATTGGGGATTTCAGAGACTTCAATTCAAAAAATTTCGCAAAAAGAATTGTGTGTAAGAGAATTAGTTTCCCGTTGGATACCGCATGTGTTGACCGAAGAACAGAAAGCAGCTAGGGTGAATGGGTGTCGAAAAACTCTAGATCGCTTCAACGCCGGAAACTCTCAAATAGTGAACAACATTGTCAGTGGTAATGAATTTTGGATTTACTCATACGAGCCAGAAAATAAACGCCAGTCGTCTATTTGGCTGTTCCAAAGTGAAGAAAAGCCGACAAAAGTCATTCGTGTCTCCAAAAACATGATCGCAGGTCATGTAGCAACAATTCCTGTACAAGATCAAAGTACATCGTATATATTGTATGCAGAAATGTTGAAAAAACTTCTTGCTCTTCGGCGAGACTCGAACTCACGGTCTCTCGTTTACCGGGGGCTTACCGAATCTACTAACAAGTCAGAAATTGTGGTATTGAAAAATGAATCTCACAAGAAAGTAGAAAATGTTTGCTAATTTTCTGCAACGAATGTACGATGTAAAAAGCTGTAAAAATTAGAATTCTTTTTATGAAATGAAACTTTATCATGAATAGTCCACTTATGGCTTTCGAATTTTGTACTACTTTCCCTTAATAAAATATTCTGCTATAAATGTAACTCTTTATACTAATAAGGTATTTGCACAGACCTTTTAATATGCATAATTTAAAAAAAAGTGACTTTGGAAATGTATCTCAATTACAAACACTTTTTGTTTTTCTTCTAATTTAATAGATTATTACTGTGTTAATGTTATGAGTAAAACTATTTTGGACGCTTATATGTACATATATACAAACACCCCAGGCTGTACACGTCCCAAAACCAGTTCGATCCGGATTCGTTTTGGCTCCGGGCGGGACTAGTCGAGAGTCGCTCGCGATGTCGCCGTCATTTTCTCGTTTATTTGTGCTCTTCGCGACACGATCTCTTCGGATTAGCGACGACCTTTGCGCCTCGTTTAGATTGGCGAAGAATTTTACGTCTTTTTTCTTCGCTTTCGCGTTAGGCTCTCTTTTTTCTTTTTTCTCTGTGTGTCCGCACTTCTGCGGAGGTGTTAATCGAAGATACCGAGAACTCGCCTGTTAATTGACCATCCAGCAAAAATATTTTTACTTCCACGAAGCCACGAGAAGTAATATTTATAATTAATATTGAAAGTGCTAGAAAATTTCGAGGAAGTTTATATTGGACGCCCGCGGAGCCGACTCGAAAACAACTGTAAATAAGATTTGTTAGTTTAGCAATCTTTTTTTATCGCCTCTGGAACGTAAAATAGATGTAAATTAGTGATGAAATTTTATAATGGTGCGTTGCCCGGCAGTCTCCCACTAGTTCTTTCTCCGTTGTTTGTTTATTAACCCTAATTTAAAAGTAATTAATACACAGAGTGTTACAATTTTTACTAATATTTTTAATTATTAGGTGCGCAACTAAGTTCTCGCTGTTTTTTTTTTTTTTGATGAAAATGCAACTTTATTGTGAAAAAATGTTTACAAATGAATATCGACGAATCAAGCCATTTCGAGATGTCTTCATATGAGCAGAACTGCTGATTAGCCAGACCATGTGCCATCGAACGGAATAAGTAATAATCGGACGGCGCAATGTCTGGGGAATATGGCGGGTGGAGTAGGACCTCACATTTGAGGGTTCCTAAGTAGGTTTTAACGGGTTTGGCAACGTGAGGCCGAGCGTTGTCATGCTGCAGAATCACTTTTTCGTGCCTCTGCTCGTATTATGGCCGCTTTTCGCGCAGTGCTCGGCTCAATCGCATCATTTGAGTTCGATACCGTTCCCCAGTGATGGTTTCGTTCGGTTTCAACAGCTCATAATAAATAACACCGCCCTGGTTCCACCAAATACACAGCGTGAATATTTAGCCGAACCGACGACGTAGAAGCATGACCGGGCAGTCCCCATGATTTTACTCTCTTTGGGTTGTTATAATGAATCCATTTTTCATCACTCGTAACGATTCGATGTAGAAAACCCTTCCTTTTTTACCGCTGGAGCAGTTGTTCACAGGCGAAAAAACGACGCTCAACGTCTCTTGGCTTCAAATCATAAGGAACCCAAGTTCCTTGTTTTTGAATCATTCCCAATGCATGCAATCATTCCCAATGCATGCAATCACTGAGAAATGGCTTGGCGGGTAATTCCTAATGCTAAAGCAAGCTCCTTTTGCGTTTGGCACGGATCCTCATCGAGCAATGCCTCCAATTCAGCGTCTTCGAAGGATTTTGGTCTTCCTTCACGCGAACGGTCGTCAACATCGAAATCACCGTCTTTGGAGCGACGAAACCGATCACGGCACGTTGTTTCACTTAGAGCAGCATCTCCGTAAACTTTTTGGAGTTTTCGATCCGCTTCAGCCGCCGTTTTCTTCGACTGAAAGAAGAAAAGCAACACTTCCCGAAATGACGATTATTTGGCACAAAATCAGACATTTTCACACAACCAAAAGTATATGACGCAAAAACAAAATCACTAATGTGTCAAAGCGGTTTGTTTACCATATGTCTAAGCTTGGTTCATGACGTTTTGTTTATGTCACAATCGACCAGCACTTACTACTGAAGCCATCTCTTGAAAAACAGCGAGAACTTAGTTGCGCACCTAATAAGATAAATGACAATTGCACCACACAATAGCCTCTTCAGATGTTTAAAGTAGACTAAATTCAAATGTACAATGCAGAAACTTTAGAAGAATTATCCAAAAGGGCAAAAAGACCCTCAACAAGACAACGTTCCCTCGCTTACCAGCACAGTTGCGATGTCCAAAATCCACGAGTTGCAGTTCCAATTAGTACCGCATGCGTCTTATTCGCCGGATCTAGGCCCTTCTGACTTCCACCTTTTTCCAAAATTGAAAACGGCACTAGGTGGAAAGAAATTTTCGTCTAACGACGAGCTTATCATCTTCGTAAATGAGTATTTTGCAAGCCTTCCGGAATCGCATTTTAGAGATGGCATAAGGGCATTGGAGCACCGTTGGAATAAATGTATTGCTCTTTCAGGAGAATATATTGAAAAATAAAAATTATTTTGTATTTAAAAAATTCGTTTTTCTTTTCCATTCTCACTACTTGTCAAACTACCCTCGTATATTGAATAATAAAATGTATCTCAAATCATAGAATCGAGTTTTTCTTATCGAACGACGAAACTTATTGAACAACCTTGTATATATATATATATATATTATAGAAAGACAAAAAAGAAGAAAAACGGTTCTGTAGAAACGACACTAATTTTTTATTTGATTCTTGTGTTTATATAACAAAAATGTTAATTATTTCTAGTAATTTTTTTCTTGGAATATCTCTTTTCAATGTCTCCATAAAGAGAAAATAATATTTAAATTATTCGTTTGACGTCAATAGTATCACAAATTCCAGACTATCGAATCACACTTAATAATAAAACAATCAAGTAATAAGACAACGCACACACGCTCATACACATATACACGCCCATTACCACCTAAATACTTTATGCATTGATGTATACGCATAGAGTTTACCTGTATCTGTTCATTTACATCGCCGCGCCAGTTCATATACACACATACATGCACTCTCATAGATATTAAGTAAGCCTCTCTGTATTTTCTCAGGTGATTTTCCATTAGTATTTCCTTATGTTAGGTCGGTTTAGACCGGATGAAACCAGTTTCGTTCTGTTTACGTTTCGAAAACCGTTTCTCTCTTATTTGTTACATGCATACATGGCCTGCAAACAAATACTCAGTGGCGTTCCATTCTTGTACTACGACGGGGTAATTATGGACTTGAAATTTTAAACAAATCTTACGAATCACTTGAGGTATATCTATTAGAAGATGTGTACGAGGGTGGTCCCATAAGCACCAGGCCTGACCTAGAGATGGCGGTAGTTGTTTGAAAAATATCACTGTATTAGAAAGTACACAATCTATAAAGCGTATGTTTCAAGTTTGAAGACGCCACGTTGTTTAGTATTTGTTTGGCAGCCATCAATAGTAAACGTTTTCAATGAATTTGTAAAAATTGAGAAAATTGGTCATTGTTACGTGATATAATACTTTTATTTGAAAGGTCTCAGCCCAACCGATATAAGAGCTGAACTGGATTCTACTCTGGGTGAGTCTGCTCCTTCGTTTACAACAGTGAAATATTGAGTAGCAGAGTTTAAACGAGGTCGTACGAGCTGCCAAGACGAGCATCGTAGTGGTCGACCAAATGAAGTGTTTCATCAAGACAATGCACCAGCTCACAAATCTGTCATTGCATGGCCAAAATTAAAGAACTAAAGTTTGAATTGCTACCTCATGTAACCTATTCGCCAGATTTAGCCCCCTCGGATTATTTTGTGTTCTTAAACTTGAAAAAATGGTTCAGCGGTCAAAGATTTTCCAACGATGAAGAAATGATGTCGGCAGTTAATGGCTATTTTGAGGAGCAGGACAGTTCTTATTATAAAAAGGGTATCTATGTTATTTCGTTCCAAAATTTTTGTATTTTCTTTGTTGTGTCGGGTAGTTCTGGGACCACCCTCGTATAACGAAACAATTGATACCAAACAATATGCGCATAAACACTATATCAACCACAAATCGGTTCAACGAAAACACCAGTTTCTATAAAATACTTAACACTTCTAATCTCTTCGCATAAGAGCCTTTTATTATTGATGATAATTTAATAGATTTTGTTTACGATTTCCCGGAAAATGTGCACATTTTGCAATGAAATTCTTGTGAATTTGCCGTAACGGAATTTTTACGTGTTAGCAATAATAAATTGTTTCTAAATTCGCGTCGAAATTGTGTAAACATATACAGCGTTAGGTAATAATTCCAGGAATCTGTTATTTTAAGATTGTTTATGGTCAAGGAAAATTGCATCAATTAGTCGCATTAATAAAAAAGGTATGCACTGTATTATGCAATATCAGTACATGAAACTAATCCGAATATATTTTATTCTTCGTTTTTTATTGGAACTGCATCATCTGTAGCTGTCAACTTATTAAAATAGCCAATTTTTTTATTGTGGTTATGTTAATTTATGTAATTTGCATTCTTTTCTTTACGCTGGAAATTACGTACCCCTTCGTTTATAATACACGCAAAACTTATGACGCAGCCACCAGTATGTGCTACGTTTTCCATTCGACAAAATATAAATTTAGAAACACTACTTCGATCGTTATGGATATATCTTTCCTGCAATTAAGAGACACCTGCCAATCCGTAGCCAGTCAAAAAAGAAACCCTGAGAGATTTAAATTGAGATATGTTACTGCATCCACCATATTCTCTAAAGGCAATGTCGTCAAATTTTAATAATAACCATAACAGCAGATCAGGAAGAGAATTCAAGAAAGCGCCCAGGTCCGTTGTGATGACAACAGAAGAAGCAAACCTAAGAACAAATTTAAAAAGTCAAAATATACCAAAGTAAAACCATCTTAAGAAAGGAAAAAAAGTTGTGCTAAATGCATTAAATAAAGAATTATTAACTTATTGAGTTGGCAACTAAGTACTTTCGGTTTTTACTGATAGAGAGCGTTGCTTTATTTTTTTGTATAACGTATGTTAGTGCTGTACTTTACCGTTTGTCGCGTGATATTAGTCACATTGACGTAACTTCAGAAGCAAGTAGTGCGTGATTTTTATTAAAGCTATTAGTTGTGGATTAATTTTAAATGGAGTGCAGAAACGAACATTTTCGACATATTTTACTATTTTATTTCCGTAAAGGAAAGAAAGCTGCTGCGGCTCACAAAAGGATATGTGAAGTTTATGGTGCTAATTGCTTAACAGAGCGCACCTGTCAGAATTGGTATAAAAAATTCCGTTCTGGAGATTTTTCCCTCAAAGATGAGCAACGTTCTGGTCGGCCTACTGAAGTTGATGATGACCAAATCAAAGTCATAATTGAAGAGGATCGTCATATAACTGTTCGAGAGGTTGCGGAGAGGCTACATGTATCGCACACAACAATTGAAAAACATTTAAAATGTCTTGAGCTAGTTAAGAAGCTTGATATTTGGGTACCTCACGAATTGAAAGAAATTCATTTAATACAAAGAATCAACTTTTGCGATATGCACCTTAGACGAAATGAAACCGACCCTTTCTTAAAAAGAATCATCACTAGTGATGAAAAATGGGTCCTGTACAGTAACATACAGCAAACACGATAAACCATCTCAAACCACATCGAAAGCTGAATTGCATCCAAAAAAGATCATACTGTCAGTTTGGTGGGACAACAAAGGTGTTGTGTTTTTTGAGCTGCTTCCAAGAAACCAAACGATCAATTCTGATGTTTACTGTCAACAATTAATAAAACTGGATGAAGCAATCAAAGAAAAACGACCAGAATTGTCAAATCGGAACGGTGTAGTTTTCCACCAAGATAATGCAAGGCCTCACACATCTTTGGCAACTCGTGGGAAACTATTGGAGCTTAGCTGGGAA
This sequence comes from Dermolepida albohirtum, assembly GCA_031893035.1. Classification (NCBI taxonomy): domain Eukaryota; kingdom Metazoa; phylum Arthropoda; class Insecta; order Coleoptera; family Scarabaeidae; genus Dermolepida; species Dermolepida albohirtum. Next base: position 209,236 of record JAVIWB010001556.1, on the reverse strand, counting down.
GTGATGCCACATCCCCCATACAGCCCTGATCTAGCACCATCTGATTACCATTTATTTCGAAGTTTGCAGAATTCTTTGAATGGTAAAACTTTCACAAATGACGATGACTTTCACTCGCACCTGGTTCACTTTTTTGCTGATAAGGACCAGAAATTTTATGAGCGCGGAATCATGCAGCTGAAAGAAAGATGGCAAAAGGTCATTGAGCAAAATGGAAAATATATAATTGATTAAAAACTATTCTTTGTTTAAAAAAAAAAGTATTTTATTTTATACTACAAAACCGAAAGTACTTAGTTACCAACCCAATACAATAGATTAAAAGTTATGTCTGTAAAATATTATTTCAGTATAGAGCAGTATGAAGTTGAAGCACTTGTACGCTTACGAAAAGTTTCGTAAAATTTTAAACCTAATTTGATAAATTTAAATTCATCCATAAAATCACCGCAAATTGTATCTAGCTAGGTTAATTAAAGATTTATAACGTGATTAAATCCACAAAGTTGTTTGGTACATATAAATGATGGCAAACACGCGAGTAATAAAGAAGATAGGAAATATACGTCTTGGAAGCACTAGATAAAGAGCCAAGCTCCAAAAAGGGACGTTTAACTAAATGAAAAAGAATTTTGTACGATTGGCAAAACACGAAACTGTAAGAACTGGAAAAGCTATCACCAAAAGCCCATATTTTGGTGATAGCTTTTCCACTTCTTACAGTTTCGTTCTTAAGCAATCTGTTAAATTGTTTTAAGCAGTGTGCGTGTCTTTTTTGATTGAGAAAGGTCCCAAAACGACCTTAATCGTATTTCAGTTCCAGTAATGTTTTTGGAAATAAACATTGGTCGATTATCTAAAAGATGTACAAAACGATTAACAATATATTGGTGAAAAATTTTTTAAGAACTATCTTTACATTTGTATTAACTAAAAGTAAAACAGACCTAATATATTTTCTTATACTAATAATATGAACATAAAACTGGAATAAAAGAGTAGGTCACTTTTAAAGCCATCATTGTTTTTCGAAGTTTTCTCCACAAAGATTAATTAATGCACTTTTGCACGCGCCCTAACCAACTCTGAAAGCAGTTGTTCCACTCATTTGTTGGTACAGTCGAAATTGCGTTTTCGAAAGCATCGACTGCTCTTGACAATTGGAACCTTAACCACGAAGTTCGTCCTGTTGGACCTTAGGTCCAGACTGTACAGAGGATGGTCCAACATCGATGTTTTGTTACGTTAATTGTCTCGCGCGCTGTGGAGGACGATTCGTCGTTCGGGGTTGGTTTTTCCAAGCTTAGCGATTACTTGCCACAAACAAACGATTGTGTACCAGTCGGCAGTAACAATTCTTTGATCTTGTAGAGGAATTGTTGCTATATGACCTGCTTTCGAGACAAACGTCGTGACCATCTTTTTGGAGACACTTCGAAAACGAATGACTTTTGTCGGCTTTTCTTCACCTTAGAACGCCCAAACAAACGACTGGCATTTATTGTCTGGCTCGTATGAGTAAATCCAAGATTTATCACCACTCACGATGTTGTACACGTTTTAGAGATCGAGTTTTTTGACGCAAACTCCCCCTAGCTGCTTTCTGTTCTTCACTCAACAGATGCGGTATCCAATGGAAAACTAATTTTTTTACACGCAATTCTTTATGCATTTTTTTTTTAAATGAGGTCTTTGTAATTCCCAATTATGCTTCAATCTAGCGATTTGTCACATGTCGAACTTCGTTGATCTTGCGCGCAGCGTCGACGGTTTCCTGTTTGACTTGGGTGAACCCACGAAAAATTGTTGATGTGATGCTTCATTGCCAAAAACAGAAACAAACTCGACCCGGCATTCTTGTTGAGATAATTGTCTTCGAAAATTATAAAAGTTATTCCGCGAAATTGTTCTCGGTTTTATTCCATTTCTCAACTAACTTGTCAACTTTGACAGTTCGTTGTAGCTGTGTTGTAGCTACAACGAACTGTCAAAGCGTATCGCACTGAAACTTCAGTTTTAGATTTGCTAAAGATGGAGGTTAACTTTTAGTACTAACATTTGATTAGTGACGCCCTCTATGCCCCACTATGCTAAACTTAAAAGCCATCTCACGTGTAATAAACAACTGTTTGCAAGCAAAACTATGGTTGCAAGTCGCTTCGTATAATTCTAGGGCTCATCAGGCAATCTGTTGTTGGCACTTGTAAACACTTGTAGTATCGGCAAAATAAAATAGTATAAATTGGAAAGAACTTTAACTTCGTTCCTAAAGATGGATCGATAATTCCCTCGGCTTTACTACTTTACTACTATTTTATCAATTTTTTTTTTATAATTTCCCAATTTTATTTGCAATGGGGTAGAAAATTGTAAATATGTATATTAAAACAGATAAACGCGCGTATAATCTAATTCCTGTATTTTATTATAAATTAACAACATAGTCGCAGTATTTCGTAAACATTGGAACGTACTTAGTGAGACATCACAATTAATTAAAATGTATTGACACCTTGCTAACCAATTCCATGCTAAACACGCTAATAAACTTGTTTACATCCTGATATTAACTTCTTTATTAATGAAACAATCAATTGTTCCAGGTTTATACGGAACTCTGTTCAGACGAAACAAGGAGGCTGCCTTCTCTAATTACCGGTTGTGGGAAAGCTCAGGATTCGTCATCGCGTACGCGTACTCGACGCATTTGTGCGCGCGCATGAAGCTCTACGTGATGCTGGTCGTTCTAGAAATAGGAGTTCTCATGTACGTCGTCGTCGAGATCTTGCATGCGCGAAAGGTGAGGCGACAGAAGGAGAAGGAGGAGAAGGCGGCGGCCCTGGAGGCGAAGAAGAGCCCGCCGGAACCGGAAGAAACGGACGACGAGAAGGACGACGTAGATGACGATATTATAGTCACGCATCTGTAAATTAAGAAGTAAGTATGAGTTGCGAGTATTCATGAAGCGAAACTGAATTTGTTTGCGTCCTTCCCTGCTAGTTGTTATCTGATCGTTAAATAAAACCTCAGTTCACACACTCTTATTCTATAAAGGCTGTCATGATCTACACTAATTACTTACAAGCTTCTGAATATTAGGTTATATCGGCTATTTTTGTTTCACAAATACAAGATGAAGCTACGTTAAGCAAAACAAGTCAAAGTTAAATTTAAAGTTTCACTAAAAATCCTATGTACAGGGTGTAAACGATATTCCCCGACGTAGATTAATGGATACATAAGTAAAAAAGCAATTAAAACCTTCAGAAAATTTTGATTCTATTGAGCTTTAATTTCCGCGGACATTTGGGAACGCAAATTTTTCAAATACGGTCCTGTATTCAGATTGAATCTAAATAAATAAGTAGAAGTCATATGTTGTCGATTGAAGAATAGGCATTTATTTGTTCACGTTCGCAAAAAAACGCCTTTCATATTCCAATAACGCATTGTAAGTATTGTAAATGATGTGTTTGTTTTATGCTTACAAACATCTATTCATAAAAATATTGTGTGTCAGCTGTTCTGTTATTTTTATAACTAATACGTGTGTGTATTTTGTGTTTATAAGCATGTACTACCTGGCTATAAGGAGTCCGAAAATTTTTTTATGTGTCAGCTATTCTGTTATTTTTATAACTAGGAACCGATTGACCTTTGCAATATCAAGTTCGATATGGAATTTGTAATTTAATATTATAAATATTATTTTCCACTACAACCAATATTATTTAATGAATTTTCATTGTAAAATTGTAAATAATATTTATAATATTAAATTACCGCCGAGAAATAATACTCGTACATTACATTGTTCCTATGCATCTACGATCCTACGTGGCCTTTCACGGCCACGGCCTTCATGACTTTGGTGCAATGTTCCGCGATCTCCCAATCTTTACACCGCTTATAAGATTAAATCTCTCGAAGTTCAGCTTCGGTTCGAAAACCACTCTTCATAAATACGTCTAGTAGCTCTAACATTTGCACCTGCTTTACCGTATAGTATGACAAAATATCTATTAATTCGTGATTTGAATAAGTCATACTTCACGAAAGTTGATAACAGGCTGTCTTCTGCCTTAAATTATGCACGATCGCTTCTATAATTACTTCTACTAAGGTTCAGTAAGGGTAGCGCCGCAGTTGTAAAGGAATACTAAATTAAATAATTTTTTTTCGAGCTGAAACCGCGTCTTCGATCATTTTGGTGCCGATGTTTGTTAGTACCACAATTATCGAAGACGTGGTCCAGTCCGGAAGCCAAGATGAAAGTATGGACAGTGACGGCGGAAGTCTATGAGCTAGATGAACGTTATACTATTCCGTTGTTGTAGTGTAATTAGTAACTTCATTAAGAGATTACTTCAAGGACTAATACGTGAGTTATCTTTTAAATTTTGCATATAAAACTGGAATAAAACAGTAGATAGCTTTTAAAGACTTCATTGCTTTTCGAAGTATTCTCCGCGAAGATTAATGCGCTTTTTTATGCGTTTGAATTATCTCTGGAAGCAGTTGCTCCACTCGTTTATTGGTACAGTTAAAATTGCATTTTTGAAGACTTAGACTGCTCCTTCTGACGACTGGAACCTTTGACCATGCAGTCCGTTCTTGATTTTCGGAAAGGTAAAGAAATAGTTGGGACTTAGATCCAGACTGTAGGGAAGATGGTCCAACAATTCGATATTATGTTGTTCAATTGTCTTGCCTGCTGTGTGCGAACTTACATTGTCTTGGTGGAGGATGATTCGTCGTTCGAGGTTACTTTTTAGAAGCTCAACGATGACTTGCAGCAAACAAATGGTTGTATACCAATCAGCGGTAACAGTTCTTTGATCTTGTAAAGAAATTGTTGCTACATGACCTGCTTTCGAGACAAATGTCGCGACCATCTTTTTGGAGACACTTCGAGAACGGATAACTTTTGTCGGCTTTTCTTCATCTAGAAATACCCAAACAGACGACAGGCATTTACTTTCTGGCTCGTGTGAGTAAATCCAAGATTCATCCCACCTACAATGTTGTACAAGTTTTTAGAGTTTCTGGTATTGAAGCGATCTAGAGTATTTTGACACAAATTCACCCAAGTTGCTTTTTGTTCTTCGGTCAACATATGCGGATCCAACGGGATACTAATTTTTTTACACAATTCTTTGTGCAAAATTTTTTGAGTTGAGGTCTTTGAAATTCCCAATAATGCTTCAATCTGGCGATACGTCACATGTCGTTCTTCGTTGATGATCTTGCGCACAACATCGGCGTTTTCCTGAGTGACTGCCCTTTTTGGTGAACCTGCTCTCGTATTGTCGCTAAGAATAATTCGTCCACGCTTGAATTCTCCATGCCAACGAGAAATTGTTGACTGACGTGGTGCTTCATTACCGAAAACAGAAACCAACTCGGCGAGGCATTCTTGTTGAGATAATTGTCCTCAAAAATTATAAAAAATTATTCCGCGAAAATGTTTTTGGTGTAATTCCATTTTTTAACTACCTTGTCAACTTTGACAGTTCGCGGTAGCTACAACACTACACGTATCATACTGAAACTTTGGATTTAGGTTCACTAAAGGTGGAGGTTAATTTTTAGTATTGACATTTGATTAATGTCACTATGCAAAATTTAAAAGACATCCCACGTACTTTGTGATTGCTACAGGATGTTTTTTAAGAGCTTGAGAATTTGAAATGATAATACAAGACAGAAATATTGTTGGAATGAAATTTTTTATTATAATCAGGTAGATAATTACATGGTATTTATTTTTTGAGTATGATTTGCGGCATATGTCCGTCGCGGCTACGAGTTACATGGTCCATTCGATCAGTCCAAATTTTTGCTTATTTTCTCCAATAAATCTGGCCGTATGGCGTCAATGGTGGCTTGAATATTGGCGTCCAATGCTTCAAAAGTTGCTGGTTTGTCAGCATAAACCAATGACTTAACATAGCCCCATAAAAAGTAATCCAGAGGCGTTAAATCGCACGAACGAGGGGGCCAGTGAACAGGACCACTTCTGGAAATAAAGTTGTCACCAAATTAATTTTGCAATAAATCAATTGCTAAGCGCGCTGTATGGCAAGTTGCGCCATCTTGTTGGAACCAAATCTCGTCGATGTTTAGCTGATTAATTTTTGGAAACAAAAATTCAATCAGCATGGCTCGATAGCGCTCGCCATTCACCGTAACAGCAGCTTCTTCCTTATTTCGAAAGAAATAAGAACCGGCGATGCCGCCAGCGTGTAAACAGCACCAAATAGTCAATTTTAATGGGTGTAATGGTGATTCGTTAACGGCTTGAAGATTGTCTTCTCTCCAAATACAGCAATTTTTCTTATTGACGTAGCCATTTAACCAGAAATGAGCTTCATCACAAAACACAGTTCATTGATAAAAATGCTCATCTTCAGTCAGTTTCAAATGAGCCCAATCAGCAAAAATGCGACGCAAACGTTGGTCGTTTGGCTTGAATTCTTGCACGAGCTGTATTTTATAAGCACGTAAGCCAATATCCTTACGTAAAATTTTCCACGTGGTCGAAGGACAGAGGCCAATAAGTTGAGAACGACGACGAATCGACATTTCCGCGTCTTCTTCAATACTTTGCGCTGCAGCAGCAATATTCTCTTCGGTACGCACATTTCTATGTTAATGGTTTTGAATCGAGAAGAGTAAAATTAGTGCGAAAACGATTAATAACTGCACGAATTGCTTGCTCACTGGTCCGATTATGTTGACCGTAAAATGGACGAAGTACTCCATGAACTTCGCGAACAGATTTATTTTTTTCAAAGTAAATTTCCTCAATTTGGAAGCGTTGTTCTGACGTTAAACGATACATGATGACTTGCCAAACCTTACTGAACAGAAATGTCAACACAATTTGACATTATCAACTGTCAAACCATAGTTATCAATATTGATAGTTCTCATGCAGCATAAAAAACACCTATTATTATGAAAGCTATTACATATTAAAGTATGACTACTACACCCTCTAAGATAGTACTGTGATTCAGACGAAACAATACTGCAGGTGCTGTTAGAAGATAATGTTTTCTAACATCCGCTGTATTATTTCGCTTGTACAATTTCGGAACATTGTTGTGTTTTACAATTAAGAAAGTACACAGCGAAATCTATTTTTAACTCATTTAAAGCGAAAAGTAATAACGAATCATGCCTAAGTGAAAAAAAAACTGAAATAACTCCAACAAGAATCATCTGTAATTACTAATAGATTATCCGTAATTAATACCGCATTAACACAAATTATTCAATAGGAAAAAAACCTCTGTAGCATTTCCTATACGAAATCGTTCGGGTGATTGTCCTATTTTTTTGTGTTTATTTATAAAAGCAATTAGCGGTGACAGACACTGCCAGCATAAAAAGAATGTTAATATTTACACACATACATACAATCGATGACAGAGGCTTTGTTATGTGAAAATTAAGGATGTACACACTTCAAATTTCAAACAGAAACGCTTAAAAATATTTTATCCGATACAAAGTACCTGGTCGGACTTCCAGGAAAGACGTCTTGTGCCATTTTACTTTTTTTTAAGAGATTCTTCGTGCAGTTGACTGTACACACGTAGATGCTCCAAGGAGAACATTATAGAGTGGATATTTACGGTTCGTCGTGGTGTTTCTTCGTAAAAAAACGCTTACACATTAAAGAGGTGTAATTTTGCAATAACCATGGGGCAAGCTAGCAGAATAAATAACATCGACCCTGAAATTATTCCACAATTATATGAAGAAAGACATGTTAAATGATACAACAATTAGAATTTTTTTTATGTCGTTAGAAGTTTATAAATGAAATTAAACACAAAAACTCAGTTGTGTAATTTTCACGAAGTGTATTTATTAAAAAATAGCAATACTTGTTTTCCAACACTGTGGCTTATTCAGATTGAAAGATAAATCTAACATAAACGGAATATATTCTAGTCAACTAAACTATTTTCAGGCTGGAGATGATATACGAGGGTGGTCCCAGAAGTAACCGACCCAACAAAGAAAATTCAAACATTTTGGAAAGAAATATATTTACTTTTCAACGTAATCTCCTTTCAGCTCTATACTCTTTTCCCAGCGATGTTCGATGAGTTCGATACCCTTTTTATAATACCAACTGTCTTGCTCCTCAAAATAGCCATTGACTGCCGACATCACTTTTTCATGATTGGAAATTTTTTGTCCTTTTAATACGCCATAGATCTCATTATGGAAACAGATATAATATTTATTTAAAACTCGCAGTTAAGTTATTATGATGTTAATAATTATATATAAACATATAATCTTTTCATTAATTTTGGCCATTGCAATAACGGATTTGTGAGCTGATGCTTTGTCTTGATGAAACAACACTTTCTTCTTAGCTAAATGCTTTTTCCCATCTTTCTGGCAGAGCTCGAATACCGTCACGGTAGAAGCGTTCGTCTTTTGAGGCTATCCACGAATCAAGCCATTTTGAGATGTCTTCATATGAGCGGAACTGCTGATTAGCCAGACCATGTGCCATCAAACGGAACAAGTAATAATCGGACGGCGCAATATGTGTGGAATATGGCGGATGGGGTAGGACTTCCCATTTGAGCGTTTCTAAGTAGGTTTTAACGGGTTTTGCAACGTGAGCCCGAGCGTTGTCATGCTGTAAAATCACTTTTTCGTGCCTCTGCTCGTATTGTGGCCGTTTTTCGCGCAGTGCTCGGCTCAATCGCATCAATAGAATTCGATACCGTTCCCCAGTGACGGTTTCGTTCGGTTTCAATAGCTCGTAATAAATAACGCCGCCCTGGTCCCACCAAATACACAGCAAAACCTTCGCAGCGCGAATATTCGGCCGAACCGACGACGTAGAAGCATGACCGGGCAGTCCCCATGATTTTGTTCTCTTTGGGTTGCTGTAATGAAACTATTTTTCATCACCTGTAACGATGCGATGAAGAAAACTCTTCCTTTTTTGCCGCTGGGGCAGTTGTTCACAAGCGAAAAAACGACGCTCAACGTCTCTTGGCTTCATATCATAAGGAACCCAAGTTTCTTGTTTTTGAATCATTCCCAACGCATGCAATCGCTGGGAAAAGGTTTGGCGGGTAACTCCTAATGCTGAAGCAAACTCTTTTTGCGTTTGGTACGGATTCTCATCGAGCAATGCCTCCAATTCAGCGTCTTCGAAGGTTTTTGGTCTTCCTTCATTCGAACGGTCATCAACATCGAAATCATCGTCTTTGAAGCGACGGAACCAATCACGGCACGTTGTTTCACTTAGAGCAGCATTTCCGTAAACTTTTCGGAGCAACACTTCCCGCAAATGACGATTATTTGGCACAAAATCAGACATTTTCACACAACCAAAAGTATATGAAAGGGGCTTGTTTACCATATGTTTAAGCTTAGTTTATGACAATCGACCAGCACTTACTACTGGAGCCATCTCTTGAAAAACAGCGAGAACTTAGTTGCGCACCTAATAATAATTTTAATATTAAAAAAAGGGATATTATTACCAAAGACAATATGCGTAGGATTTAAGAGATTCTAATGCTTGTTTGCAGATATCTTTATGTTAATGTTATAATAGTTGTTATACATTCACATTTAATACTAGTCACGTAAATAAACTAAGGTAAATTCATATTTACAAACTATAAAAAAATTAAGTTGACTATAAGTGTTTTATTGCACACGAAAAGCTTAAGATATAACGTCGGGATCACGAAACGTAAATTTGTACACAATTTATCGCATTTGTTTTTCATTCCGGGTTTAAGAATGTAATATTATTTGTAAATAACAAAAGAAGTAAGTCTTTTGCAGAATATATGTCACGCATTTTCGCAAATTTTATTGTCCGCAATATTAATTTTCTTTCTTGTTCCATTACGAACAAGTCTAAACATGTTTCAGATATCTACGAACGAACAAAAATCCTTAACTCACACAGAGATATGTTTATTTATATATTTATGAGTTATCAATACATGAACAAAAATACAAAACCATAATTTATCCTAAATTATTTGTGTAAAAAGGACTCCATATCCTGTACATATGTATATCATATATATATATATATATATATAGTTAGATCAGTTGCGAAAAAAATTATTAATATACTGACTAACCTAACCCTCGGTTTTCCAATAGGGGATCAAAAATGACCCGGAAAACAGTCATTTCCACACATATACATATGTTCTTACATAAATTCCTTTACTGCTGTTTTAAGATCACTGTCTTGTTATTCATAAGTCGTTCATAGGATAGTGAAAAATGTTGGGTGAGTCATTTTTGAACCAGTTTTAGTAGTAAGCGTTCATTTGTAATACCTAAATAGTGTTTCAAATTGCGCGTTTTTTTTAATAATAAATAAAATGTAGATGGCGCACTGAATTTGTCTGGGTATGTGGGCATTTAAAAAGTGTGATGTATGACATTTATAAAAATGGTTTCGTACACGGTACAACGACGCATTCAAATTGTTGAATTATTTTATGAAAATCAGCGTTCTGTGAAGAGAGTTTATAGAAAATTACGTGAATTTTATGGTTTACATAATCGTCCATCCGAAAGCACTATTGGTCAAATTATTAAAAAATTTCAAGAGACCGGTCCCGTGGAAGATCAAAAAAGTGAAAAATGCAGACGTAGTGGTTGTTCACAAGAAAATATTGGTTTGGTTCGTGAAAGGTGAAGATCCTGAAATGTCCATTAGACGACGTTAACAACTACTTGGACTTAGTGGACCAACAACGTGGCGTATTTTACACAAGGATTTAGCTCTGAAGGCATATAAGGTTCAAATAACACAGGAACTGAAGCCATTAGATCATTTAAAACGTCGTTCATTTGTCAATTTCATCAATGAACAACCAGCTGATTTTTCTCAAAAAATAATGTTTTCCGATGAGGCACATTTTGAGCTTGGTAGCTATATTAATAAACAAAATCGCTGTATCTGGGGCGAGGAAAATTCACTAATTATTCATGAGAAACCTATGCATCCCAAACGAGTTACTGTTTGGTGTGCATTATGATCAGTTGGTGTAATTGGACTTTACTTCTTTGAAAATGCTGCTGGTGAAGCAGTCAATGGTGATCGATATCGTCAGATGATAACCGAATTTTTGTGGCCTGAACTAATGAATATTGATCTAGAGAATATGTGGCTTCAACAGGATAGCGCTACACCTCACTTTGCACACAAATCAATTGATTTATTGAGAGAAAAATTTCCTGGACGTGTAATCTCAAGAAACGGTGATGTTAATTGGCCACCAAGATCATGTGATTTAGCACCGTTGGACTATTTTCTTTGGGGTTATATGAAAAGTTGGGTTTATAAAAGCAATCCACCATCAATTCCTGCTTCGAAGGATGAAATTATTCGTGTCATTGGTGAGATAGAGCCTCAATTATGTCAGAATGTCATTGAAAATTTTAACAGAAGAGTGGATGTCTGTGAAGCTGCAAGAGGAGGCCTTTTGGCAGATATTATTTTTCACATATAAATGTCAACTGATACTTCAATTACCAATAAAAAGGTTTTGAAAGTGAATGCAAATTATGTGTTTTATTTATTCTTTAAAAAAAACCGCGAAATTTGAAACACCCTTTAAATTGCTATTTAGCTATGAAGTTATTGTAGTTGCCATTAGTACCTTAAATAATTTGTTTCAGGTAGATAGTGTTCGGTGTGTTACTCTAGGAGTTTTTTCTGATGTTGCTCGAACAAATTTTATGTACAACTGTTAATTCCATTAGTGCATTATATGATTCGTCATCTAAAGTTGGTCTTTTGCATTACAAAAATATTTGGCGCTCACCCTTGGCTATTTTTCTATATACCAAAAAATATTGACGCCCAACATGACACGTTTTCCCCCTTTACAAAAGTATTTAGCATCCAACAAAGAGTTTTTTCTACATAGCAAAAGATATTGGCGCCAAACTTGGGGCACTTTTCCACATTACAAGATTTAATGACGCCTTACACGGGGCATTTGTCGCATTACAAAAATGGCGCCCAACGTAAGACACTTCTACATTACGTTAGTGCCAATTATTTGCTAATAGATCTTATTTATCTGCTTTTAAATGATTACAAAACTTCGTTTTCAGATATTCACTATGCTGTATTAAAAAACAATATAAACCCAACACAAAAGTACCAATTTACAATTTTTTTTCTTTCGTTAATCTCGTACTCGTATATCGCCTTGCGTCCATCAATTGCTTGCTTAATTATTGTTTGTTCGGAAATTATAATAATTTTCATTTAATACTTGGCCTGACGTTTGCATTATAATTGCTAATTTTTTCCTCGATGACCATAATTAGCGGTCTTCTGTGAACACGAACAATAGAACGCGACGTTGCGACACACAAAAATACCGGGAATAACTGCGAAATTATCCGGAAAAGACAGTTTTTGAAAAACGCCATGTTCAAAATACTTTTGTCATTATATACGAGGGTAGTTTGACAAGTAGTGAGAATGGAAAAGAAAAACGAATTTTTTAAATAGAAAATAATTTTTATTTTTCAATATATTCTCCTGAAAGAGCAATACATTTATTCCAACGGTGCTCCAATGCCCTTATGCCATCTCTAAAATGCGATTCCGGAAGGCTTGCAAAATACTCATTTACGAAGATGATAAGCTCATCGTTAGACGAAAATTTCTTTCTACCTAGTGCCGTTTTCAATTTTGGAAAAAAGTGGAAGTCGGAAGGGGCTAGATCCGGCAAATAAGGCGCATGCGGTACTAATTAGAAATGCAACTCGTGGATTTTGGACATCGCAATTGTGCTGGTATGCGAGGGAGCGTTGTCTTGGTGAAACAGAATCTTTTTCTTTGCCATTCCTGGCCGTTTAGCATGAATCTCAAAATTTAATTTTTGTAGAAATTTTGCATAATATTGTCCGTTTATTGTGGCACCTTTCTGAAGGTAATCAATGAGCAAAATGCCCTTTGAATCCCAAAAAATTGATGCCATCACCTTGTTTGCCGATAAAATGGTTTTTGCTTTCTTTGGAGGTGCAGAACCACGTTCTAACCATTGTTTCGACTGTTTAGTTTCGGGTGTACTGTAGTGTATCCAAGTTTCATCGCAAGTAACAAATCGCCTACAAAAATCAACCGGATTCCGCTTATAATCTTGCCGAAAGCTTGGAAAGGCCCAATTCTCTCGTTAAAATGTGGTGTACGCGTTCTGTTGAAATGTTTACCATGTCTGCTATCTCTCTCATTTTGAATCGTCGATCTTGCGTAATAATATTATGGATTTTTATAATCATTTCCTTAGAAGTCACGATTTTGAGTGCTCCAGAGCGCGCTTCATCAACACAGCTTATTCTACCACGTTTAAATTCATTTACCCATCTGCTTATTGTGGCGGATGATGGAGCAGATTCACCTAATGTTTCCCGTAACTCATCTTTTATTTCGGTAGCTTTCATACCCTTAATTAGGAAGTATTTAATCACCGCACGATACTCTGCTTTTTCCATTTTAACAAAACGACGTGTTGCTTCTTTTTCAATCAGCTGTCAAAAATAAACTAATCAACCGATTTATCTAGATATCGGAATGTACACATACAAATAGCCAACCTAAATTACAATGCATTTGTTTTACCAATTAGAGCGCCATCTATGTGTCATTCTCACTACTAGTCAAACTATTCTCGTATGCATGCCAAATACTAGAGAGGATGAAAATTTATAAAAAAAATATAAAATTAAGCATTAAAATGTGTAAAATAGACGGATTTTTTTTAAAAAATATTTTGCAATGTCCTGCATGGATCGTGTTTTGTTTAATAAACATATCATTAAATCCAATTTACTTTCAATTATTTCGGGGAAAAGTTTCGTGTGTTGTGTAACTTAGGAGTCAACTCCTATTGGCCGCAAGAACTGTGTAAATGATTATTTTCATGTAGAAAAAAAAATACAAAAGCTGTGACATGAAAGCAAGTCTAAAATAATACGATCAAGGATACCGCAAAAAATAAGTAAATTACATTTAATTAAGCGCGGATTGAATAATCGCGATGACAGAGGTATAAGTTACTGACGAGGTATATTTTGATACACCAGTTTGCATTTAATAATCACACGTATTTGCAAAATAAAATGAACATTATAATATTCCGTTTTTGTAATGTAATTAGTAACTTAACTAAAAGATTACTTCAGGATCTTTCGAGTCAAATAGAAAAGTACTTTGAATAAATGCTTTATTTCAACATGTTTATGTCTTGAATAGAATCAGTTAGGTGTGAAATTAAAAAAATTCTTTGATACAAAGAAAAGAATGGGCTTATTCAAGCAACAAAATAATAATTGAATATATAAAGTTCATTTCTCAGGTAGAAATGAAAGCACTTATGTCGCTTTAACTACCAGTATATCTGTTGATCAAACAAACAGTGAGGTGTGCTTGTAAACACGGCTAATTGCTAAATAAAACGTAATTAAAAGTTCTACCAAAAAAGCCAGTCATATGGTCCGAATTTATCAGCAAATTTTGCGCTCCTGGTACCCTAGTGTTACTATCGGAACGATATAGTATGTATGTATATGTATGGAATTATTTCTTATTGTTGTCCTAAGTAAGGTTGCAAAACACCATTTCGCTATATTTAGGCTTTTTTTTTCGGTCTCTCTTCGCTTGGACGCTTCTATTCAGAGCTTTGACGCTTGGTCTCTGGATCACAATGAAACCACACGTTTTCTTCCCTTTTTGAACCTTTAATCAACTCTGTACAATGTTGAATTCAGTTAGTTTGTGTGGTACAAACCTTGCACAAGCCTTTCTCAGTCTCAGTCTGTTAATGCCAGTGGAGTTCCGAATGATGAATTTTGTTTCTTCACATGAAGAATGAAAATCAATTCCAACAAAAGTTCTGCCATTTTTGTGTTGCAATTGATTTTGATCGTGTGAAGAGTCAAATGAAGTAGTTGACCATCCTGCAATCGTTTCACAGCGTGGTCTCCGCGCCTTTATAAGGTAGAGGTGTGCCTCAATGCCATGTGTCAAACAAACAAATTTACACTAACACAGGCAAACGCACAGACAAAAACTTTAAAGCGCTGTATCTTGTAAACCGTTGCAGATAGCGCCCCGCAGCTGAAATTTTCTTGTCTCTTTGTTATTTCCTTTTTCGAATGTTGCCGGCTGTGTCAAAATGCGATGAATTGAATCTTTGGAAATACTTAATTCCATTCCCACGTATCGCAATGAGGATTTCGGCTCATTTCTGATAAATTCACGCACAAGTTCGATGTTACTTTCCGTAACCACAGATTTTTTTTGCACCAGGATGTTCGTCGGTAATTATTTCCGTACAACCGCCTTTAAATCGTTTTACACACTCGTACGTAATAAACGCGCAACACCATACACTTGTTTCATCAAATTAAAAACTTCAGTAAATGTTTTGCCAAGTTTCAAGCAGAACTTGATATTTGTTCTTTGTTCAAAATTTATTTTTCGACCAATGCTAAATACGCACTGTTACTTTATGCGCAATCTCTCTGCTTCTAGTGATGCAAATGTGATATTTTGACATAACATTGGTGAAAGATCTACCTTACTGACGCATATTTTCTTCAATAGATGGCATCACTAAGAATTAGTATTTTAAAAATGTTCGGTTTCCCCTGCGACAGACTGTGCACAAAGGATTTGCGAAACTAATAAAAGTAAGAACAGAAAACATAGCCGACATTTAACAGAAGAATCTCAAGTAATTCTTAAAAATACGATAAAATTCAGTGGACAAAAGTTTAAATACAAACATATTTAAATCTTTGAATGTTATTCCATTTTTTAAATAATTTAAAAAAGAAAAACATTTCAATACTTTGTTGGACCGCCATGGCTATAGATAACTGCAAGGGGCGTGGCATAGAAAGTACCAAGCTTTCTGTTTCAGAAGGCGATATTTCAGACCAGATTTTTTAAGAGCTCTTTTTAGCGACTCTTTGCTTGTTATTGAAGTTTTCGCTAATTTCCGCTTCATTAAATTCCAAACGTGCTCAATTGGGTTTAAGTCTGGTGATTGAGGTGGGCTATGGAGCTACCTGGGAGCATAATAAAGCAACCACTCTTTCACAGAAAGTGCGGTGTGCTTGGAATCGTTATCCTTTTGAAAGATCCAAGATGTCGACGGATACTTGCAAATTTCTTTCCAATAGACTCTTGTAAAGATGTTGATTCATTATACCATCAATAAACTCCATATTCCCAACCCCGGCTGCTCCAATCGCTCCCCAAATTATTACATTGCCACCTCCATGTTTTACCGTAGGAACCAAAGTTTGTGTTTGAAGGGCGGTGTTTGGCTTGCGCCATACTTTTCCAAATAAATTAAATTTGCTCTCGTCTGTAAAAAGAACTGTTCTACAAAACCCAGCGTCTTTGTTTTTATACTTATTTGCAAACTCCACTCTAAGTCGTGTTTTTTTCACTTATCAGTGGCTTCTTTCGGGGAACTCTGCTTTTATATCCATTTTCTCGCAATGCTCTTTGAACAGTTTTTGGATGCACATGCTTGTTGTAGTTATTAGCGATATCATCTGCAAGTTTTGGGGCACTTATTCTTGGATTCTTTTTCACTTCTCTTACGATATGATTAACATCACGACTGGAAAGTTTTTTTGGTCGACCGCTTCTTGGCATATTTTCTACTGATTCAGTTTGCTTATATTTTCTAATTATATTTTGAATACTAGATAATGGTACATTTAATAATTTTCCTATTTCTCGATAGGATTTTTCTTCCTTAAAATGTTTTATTATTAAATGTTTAACACTGGACCCAATTTCTTTACCTTTGCCCATAATTTTCAATAGAACTTCCAATGCTGACAATAAGACCGCTACTAATAACAAGTGGTGGCTTTTAAAAAAAGAATTTGATCGAAACATATGTACATTCATAAAATATAACTGTACTTTGTTTTTGAGAAATAAAAGGAGTTTTTTTGTTTTGCAAGATGCATTTAAACTTTTATCCGCTGTATTTTGTTGTTATTGTGGAATTTACCGTTATGTTTGCAATGTACAAAGAATTTTTTGTTATCGGTTTTTTGTTTTTTGTGAAGACAAATAAAACTGCATACTATAAGTTTTTCTGAAACGTTTACTTTTCTTTAAACATACAATTTTTGAGGTGTATTTAAACTTTAGTCTCTGACTGTATTACGGTGTTATAAAAGAAATTCGTGAACCATAAAAGTATTTTTAAATCCACTGGCTTACCAAACCGACTTACCAAACTACTAAACAAACAAAAACATAACCTCTCTCCTACGTTGAAATTTAAAAATTTCCACTGAAATGACATTAAACGCTAAATACCACAGAGACGTGTAAAAATGTCTTAGCTTCTCGCAACGAATTTCCATTTAATAGGCGTGTGAATTATTTAAATACTTATTGAGATCTTGAAGTATAATTCCCGAGAAATCTTATTTATTTACTTTACACTTGCATGTGTGTGATGTATATGTATATGGATATATGCGTTCAAATGGACAGGCAAGGACAAGAGCAGCGATTTAGAAAGTGAAGCAAAACAATTCTTGGAAATTACATTCACGAAACTGTGAGTAAACTTGTCACAATAATAGTCCAACTAGATAAGGCTAAACGACAGATATTTGGGTAATTTATTACCGGCTGTCTTTTTCGCTTGTCGTCTCCGAATTGTCCGAGTTCGTTTTGTCTTTAACCTTGATACATTAGCTTTCGGAACAGAAAAAAGAACTCTAAAAAACACCGCTTTAACAAATCGTTTATTGTTCGAAGCTGGGATAATTTCTTTAACTGATTGACACATAATGGCGTCTTATTAATAATGACTTTGTTATTCAATAGATCAGACAAGTAAAACATAGATACAAACGGAAAAACAAATGTATATGCAAAGCATAATTACATCACATGTACGAGTAATATACATACATACAAATATGTAAATATTTTTCTAATTACATACAATTGATTAGCGTAACCGCATAAAAACAGAATTTCTTGAAAATAAAAGCAACAAATAAGTAACAAATAATAAGTAGCTTAAATTGCAAAATTAATTCTTTCCAATTAAATTTACACAACTCAAACCAATTGGATTTAAAATTAAAATGCTTTCATAATCATCTACGACTTTAAAGGATTGATTTTTGGTGATTGACGATTGTCAATGAAGAGTAAATAGTTCGGATTTAAGGAAAAAAGAATAGAAATGTCATCTGCTTCTGGGTTTCCGGGCCGGAACCGCGTCACTAGTATATCTGCCGACGTTTCGTACCCATTTGCACGGGACATCTTCAGGGCTCAACTACTGCACTGAAACTCAGTTTCCTTCGTAGAACCTTTCTGAGTACTTTGATGATGTATAGAGAAAATACACATACATACACCCTTATACCACAAGATATTTATATTAATTAAGACGTCCGTTTTGTAAATTATCAGGTTGTTACATATGAAATGTCCGATTTTGTAAGGAATAAAAAAGTCTAAATTTAAAAAAATATAAATATTTGTTTGTTGCCAACGACCTGGAAGCTGAAAAATTCCCTTTGAAAAGAAATCTAGGTTTTGACGGCTCACATATTGCTCAAACACTGCTATTACAGACTCCCGGTCAGGGAAGTCCCTATTTTTTAAGTGATTGTCTAAACTTCGGAAAAAATGAAAATCAGTCGGCGAAAGGTCAGGTGAATAAGGTGGGTGAGGGAGAATTTCGTAACCAAATTCCGAAAGTTTTTGGATTGTCTGTCGTGCAACATGAGGTCTTGCATTATCATGAAGAAGTATGGGTCCATGTCTATTGACTAGTGAGGGCTGCAAGCGGCTCAATTTTCCAAGCATAGTTTCCAGTTCGGCACAATAGGACGCTGCTGTGATGGTTTCACCAGGTTGCAAAAATGAATAGTGAATAATACCCTTACTGGTCCACCATATAGTCACCATAATCTTTCGCGGGTGAAGTGATGCTCGTGCATGCTGTCTTGGTGCTTCACCTCGATCTCACCATTGTCCTAACCGTCTCCGATTATCATAAAGTATCCACTTTTCGTCACACGTTACCACTCGATGAAGAAACGGTTCAACTTTATGTCGATTAGCCAAAGAGGTAGCCACCTCTAATCGACGGAGCTTATTGGCTTCCATTAATTGGTGCGGCACCCATCGATCGAGTTTCTTCACTTTGCCAATCGAAGAAAGGTGACGACTAATTGTGGCAATGGACACTTGAAATGTTTCTGCAAGGCTACGCACTGTTGTCGACGGATTACTTTCAACTTCTACACGCAGCTCGTCGTCATTAACGGTGCTACGCGCATATCCGCAAGGCTCATTTTCCAAATCAAAATTTCCCTCGCTGAATTTTTTAAACCATCGCCGTAATGTGCGTTCATTACACGTGGTTTCACCGAACATCTGATTAATTTCTCGCGTTGCTGCAGCTGCATTTAATCCCTTTTTAAATTGAAAGTGGTAAATTGCCCGAATATCTCTTGCCGACAGCATTTCCATAGGCGAAGCAAGGACAGGTGTATTAATCTTTCCAAGAAATGGAACAGGTACACACTTCAAAATAAATACCCCTTTCTACAAATACAATAATAATTTTCACCAAAAACATACACGTCTTCACACAGGTGCGATTCAATTCAGACTGAAGGAAAAAACGGCCATTACATTTATAACAACCTGATAGTATAATATATTTGCGTTTGGAAATATACCGATGCAGCAGCATCTTTATTTGAATTAAATTTAAAATATATAAATATGTATGAAAAATAAAAATATTTTTCAAAAAATTACCCATTAATAAATGTTAAAAAACATTCTTGCAAAGTACATATAAGTATTTTAGATTAGATTAAAAATTTAAAGGCAGATTTAAACGTTCAAAGCATTACACTCGCCTTTTTTTAAACAAACCTCTTAACTCGGCTGTACTTAATTACCTGTTTGCTTTCTTTTTTTTGTGTTCATTTAAATTAAACAGATTCACAGGTGAAAATTTTAATTTAGGTTGAATAACTTTTACTATTTACCGTTACACAAGTCGTTCAGATCGTTTTTTCCTCCTATATAATATTTCTTTTAAGTTTATTAGATAAAATTCTTGGAAATATTAAAATGAGTTATTTTTTTGGTGTTTTATTGCGGTTATTCTTGAAAATAAATGAGATTTTTTCTCGTATTTATATAGAAATATTCTCGAGTTTACGGTTATAATTATATTAGATCGCTAAAATATTTTTTTTTGATATTAACGATAAGTCTGTATAGTGTTGGATGTTTAATATGTCTCCTGTTTAAATAATCTGTTTTTATATAAAGTAGACGTAGTTGAATTTGTGATTAAGTGGACCCCTGAGAAGTTTATCTTTTTTTTAAGTTGTCGCAAAATTAAGAGACACAAAAAATAAGATTTAATGGACTTATGACGCGTAAATTAAATAAATAAGAATTTAAAATGTTTTTGATGTTAAAAACTAACATTTATTGGTGTATTTCCTTTTTAATATTGGGTCTGGGAAAAAGGTCGTGGCGTTTTTCCCGATAGATGGCATTGGTTGCCGATAACTAAAGAACAACAAGTCACAGCGACACCACCGAGGGCTCGTTTTTTAGATGACCTTCCGAACGTTAGTTTGAGCGTAGAAACATTGTAATCGGTGCAGTGGTTGGAAAGTTATTCGCACTTGAAAATGGAGAAGAATAATGAGAAATTTCGCTATATTCTGCAATATTATTATGATAAGGGGAAGAACGCTGCGCAGGCTTGTGATAAAATTTGTGCTGTGTACGGTGAAGGTACTTTATCGAAATCTGTTGCGCGGAAATGGTTCGCTCGCTTTCGTTCTGGAAATTTCAATGTGAAAGATGAGTCACGCTCCGGACGTCCAATCACTGAAAAATCTGATGAAATTCTTGAAAAAGTCCAACAAGATAAGCATATCAGCAGTGTCGATATTGGCATGGAGCTAGGCATTGACCACAAAACTGTTTTGAACCATTTACACAAAGCTGGTTACAAAAAAAAGCTTGACGTATGGGTTCCTCATGAGTTGAGCGTGAAAAACATGATTGACCGAATTAACATCTGCGATGCGCTGCTGAAACGGAATGAAATCGAGCCGTTTCTGAAACGTTTAATAACCGGAGATGAAAAATGGATTACGTACGATAATCGGAAGCGTAAAAGATCGTGGATAAAGGATGGTGAGCCGTCACAAGCGTTCGCTAAGCCAACATTGACGCCAAAAAAAGTGATGCTGTGTGTATGGTGGGACTGGAGGGGAATCGTCCACTACGAGCTACTTCCAACTGGTCAGACGATTGATTCTCAACTCTACTGTGCACAACTAGAGAGATTACGCCAGGCGATTGAAAGAAAACGGCCCGAATTGATTAATAGGAAAGGTGTTGTCTTCCATCATGACAACGCCCGACCACACACTTCTTTGATGACCCGTAAAAAATTGAGAGAGTTTGGTTGGGAAGTTTTGATGCACCCACCTTACAGTCCGGATATAGCACCCTCTGACTATCATCTGTTTCGATCTCTGCAGAACTCTCTCAATGGAATTAAGTTGGTTTCAAAAGAAGCCTGTGAAAACTACTTGATTCAGTTTTTCGACCAGAAACCACAGAAGTTTTTCACCGATGGGATCATGGATCTACCAAAAAAATGGCGAAACATTGTCGATAATAATGGAGCATATTCGGTTTAAATGAATTCGTCCACGCGCCATGCGGGGACCAGTTGAATTTTACTGAAAAAACGCCACGAACTTTTTCCCAGACCCAATATAATCCATTGAATTTTAAAATATTTCATTTTAAGTTTTTTTTTTAATAAATTTTGAAATATTTGCATACCTTTACAGGTAAATACAAATTTTCTTCGAAATAAGATAATACGGAATTTATTATTAAAATTACGTTCAACTTCCTATGATAAAACAGAGGGAACTGAAAAAATCAATGTCGACAATCTTCCAAATAATTCCCACCATCTTCTTTTCATTTGTCTATTTTATTACTAATTATCAAAGTAACTCTTCTATGTTCCTTCTGTAATCTACACAAACTGTTGCGTGCTCGTAACAAGTTTGTTAAATCGGCCGGATATATATCCGTACCACGTCCAATTTTCGGTCGTAATAATCGTCCCACTAGACAGTTTGTGCGTGCTATAATGGATAAATTCCAGTCAAAATATTGACTATTGATGTTCCTGTGCCAGTGAGACAACGCACCGGTCGAACTACCGGAAATATCACAGCCGTAAGTGCTTCAATTCAAAATGGGCCAAGTCAAGTTTTCACGTCGTCTACAGGAATTGGGAATCTCAAACCACGTTGTGGTGAATTTTGCGTAAAGATCTTGGCCTACACCCTTACAGGATCAAATTTACTCAACAACTGAAACTTCTTGATCATTTGAAACGCCGAAACTTCTCCGATTGGGCTCTGCTAAAGTTTGAACAAAATTCCGAATATCGTCGAAAAATCATCTTCAGCGATGAAGCTCATTTTTGGTTTAATGGCTTTGTCAATAAGCAGAACATGCGGTATTGAACAGCAACAAACCCACATGTGCTTCAAGAGACTCCATTATAACTACAAAAGGTGACCGCGTTGTGTGGATTTCATGCCGGAGGTGTGATTGGACCACATTTTTTCGTCGATGAAAATGATCGCCATGTTACGATCAATGAAGTTCGCTATCGTGCCATGTTGCAAGACTATTTTTGGCCAGAATTGGATGGATTTGACATTAGTGATATGTAGTTACAACAAGATGGTGGCACATGCCACACAGTTAGTCAAACAATTGATCTGTTGAAGTTCGGTAACAGTGTAACCTCGAGATATGGTCCGGTCGAGTGGCCACCTTGCTCATGCGGTTTAATACGGTTGGACTTGTTTTTATGGGATTACGTTAAGTCGTTGGCTTATACCAACAAGCCAACAATGTTAGAGGAGCTCGGGGACAATATCGAACACGAAATTGCGAACGTTTCAGCCGATATGTGCGGATAGAATGGTGGAAAATTAGCTCCAAAGAAACGATCGCTTCAAACATGCTCGTGATAGTCATATGAACGAGGTTGAATTCCATAGTTACATGTAACATATGTTCTGCGCCTGGAATAAATTTCAGCCGCCCAATATCTCAATTACTCTGTGCTTTATTTAAATATAGGCTGTTTTTAAAAACTCGAGAACTTAAAATGATAATACAAGATAGAAATATTGTTGGAATGAATTTTTTTTTATAATAATCTGGTAGATAATTTCATGGCATTTATTTTTTAAATATGATTTCCGGCATATGTCCTCCGCGGCTACGAGTTACATGGTCTGACTGCTTTTTCCAATAAATCTGGCCGTATGGCGTCAATGATGGCTCGAATATTGGCTTCCAATGCTTCAAGAGTTGCTGGTTTATCGTCATAAACCAATGACTTAACATAGCTCCATAAAAAGTAATTCAGAGACGTTAAATCGCACGAACGAGGGGGCCAGTGAACAGGACCACTTCTGGAAATAAAGCCGTCACCAAATTGATTTTGCAATAAATCGATTGTTAAGCGCGCTGTATGGCAAGTTGCGCCGTCTTGTAGGAACCAAATGTCGTCGATGTTTAGCTGATTAATTTTTGACAACCAGAATTCAATCAGCATGGCTGATAGCGCTCCCCATTCACCGTAACGGCAGCTCCTTCCTCATTTCGAAAGAAATAAGGACCAATGATGCCGCCAGCGTGTAAACCGCACCAGACAGTCAATTTTGATGGATGTAATGGTGATTCGTTAACGGCTTAAGGATTATCTTCGCTTGACGTAGCCATTTAACCAGAAATAGCTTCATCACTAAACACAATTCTTTGATAAAAATGCTCATCTTCGGCCAGCTTCAAATGAGCCCAATCAGCAAAAATCCGTCCGCTAACGATGGTCGTTTGGCTGCAATTCTTGCACGTGCTGTATTTTATAGGCACCTAAGCCAAGATCCTTACGTAAAACTTTCCACGTAGTCGAAGAACAAGGCCAACAAGTCGAGAACGACGACGATTCAACATTTCGGCGTCTTCTTCAATACTTCGCGCTGCAGCAGCATTATTCTCGTCAGTACGCACATTTCTTTGTCTTGTTGATGGTTTTGAATCGAAAAGAATAAAATTAGTGCAAAGACGATCAATAACTGCACGAATTGCTCGTTCACTAGGCCGATTGTGTTCACCTTAAAATGGACGAAGTGCTCTATGAACTTCGTGAACAGATTTATTTTTTTCAAAGTACATTTCCACAATTTGGAAGCGTTGTTCGGGCGTTAAACGATTCATGATGACTTGCCAAACCTTACTAAACAGAAATGTCAACACAGTTTGACATTATCAACTGTCAAACCATAGTTATGAATATCGATAGTTCTCATGCAACTTAAAAACCCATTACAAAATTGTTATGTCCTTATTGAATTCGAACATTGTATATCACTGCTTCTGTGCAAAAAAATAATCCTATTAGCTAGTGTTATAATTGAATAAGACATCGTCTTCAGCTAAATGTATTTTCTATTCTCTAATAAGTTTTAAAGTTTTAAAAAACGTAAGCTCATATCTAATTTTATAAATCAGAACAAACTGTCAGTTGTATGCAGTTTATTTTACTACTACCATTAGTGCACCGTTCAGAAGTTAGAAATTGACCCCCTCGAACAGACGAGTTTATTTTTAAACGCAAATACTCTGCATGCGTCGTTCCTAGTTTTAAAAATTCGCTAAAAAAGGACGAGTTTTGTCGTAATTACGATTCAGCAAAAACGAAACGTATTTATTAGGCGGTATCACGTACATACGCATGTTTTTCATTTTGTTCACATAATACTGTAATTATACACAATTTCAGCATTTGATTATTTTAATCTCGTCGACACGGACTTGTTGTTGCATGTCCGGTTTCTTTAAAAAATCCATTCTACCGTGTCGAAAGTAATACCGCGTACTGTATCGTTATATTAATTTCATTCGTGGAACGACATTCATGTTTTGTATCTGTACTGGGAGATGTGTGGACTAGTAGCAGCAAAATTTAAAATGGAGTGACCATGAATATGGAGCAAAAGTGTGCCGTGTCTGAAATACGTAGAAATACAACATATATTGCATGCATGATTTGCATTTTTATTCGTTTAATGATTTTGTTAGATGTTTCTTTAACTCGAGGACTAACCATTTAGGGATAATTTTTACGCGACCATACACGACACTGGTTTTTTTCTCTTAATAAATCTTCTCCGGAAGGATGAAACGACACCTACTCAAAACTTCTCAGACTTCAAAATTTTGTAAAAATTATATCGAAGCGATATATAAAGGGTACTAGGAAAGTTTTGCAATACAGCTTTGTTTATTTAATTTTTTCAAAGTAATTTCCTCTACACTCAATACACCTCTCCATCCTCCGAAACCAATCTTTAAACCAGTTCTGCCAAGTTTCACTAGGGAGTAAAGCACGCTAGTCCCCAGCCCGTAGAAGGTCCTCATCACTGAAAAACCGCGTCTCTTTTAGCTTCATTTTTACATGCGGGAACTGTGCAAATTCGCAAGGAGCAAGATCAGGACTGTAGGGCGGATGCTCGAGAAGTTTCAATCCTGTCGTGGAAACAGGTGTCCATTCTTGACTTTGGCCGTAGGTTCTTCATAAATCCAATGACTTTAGGCAGGCGCTGTTCAGTATACCACTTAGCTGTGCCTGTCTTCTGTGTGTCCAAAACGACACGTTCCACAATTCTACTCGATTTGAAAAATACAGCTATCAGTTTCTTCTTTACAGATCGGGATTTTCTGACAACTATGGGTGTGTCCTCATCATCAAAGACCCAAACTTTGTTTCGAGCTTTGGTCGGCACATCGTAATAGTACAGCCAAGTCTCGTCGCTTGTCACGATGTTGTTCACATACCGAGATTGTCCCTTATTAAACTTTTTTAGCATCTCCCGGCACCAAGTCACACGTCGTGTCATCTGCTCTTCAGTCAGCCGATGCGGCACCCAGAGAGAACAAAGTTTCTTCACGTGCAAATGATCCTGCAGAATCGAAAGAATTGCTGGTGCATTTAGGCCTGACGTACCCTCCTATCTGTTGGTAGGTCACTCGCCTGTGCTCGCCAAGCATTTTCCTTACAGCAGTAACGTTTTCCTCCGTAGCTGACGTTTGTGGCCTTCCCGGCCTCTCAGCATCATCCACAGTTAAATTTCCTCTTTGGAATTCTCTATACCACCTGAATATCGTTGTGCGATGTGGACAAACACCTAGTGCACGGGTAATTTCTTCGAAGCACTGGTCTATATTTAAACCACGCACGGAATTATAACGCAAAACTACCCTTATCTCATTTCGTGACCACGATGCCATCGCAAGCACTTTACACTATCACTACTAATGAACAACTGAGCCCATCGACATGGCGCGGCGGCTGCTATGCCACTATGAAGATGTCTCAACATGCAGCAACAAGCAGCTTCCTACGATTCATTGATGCGTCATATTGCAAAACTTTCCTAGTACCCTTTGTATGAAGTAATGGTTCAACAAGTCGAGCATTTCGAATTCTGTTTCAAACATCGTTGATCGCATTAAAGTGTGCTTACAATATTGTATGAACATTACTTCCCTCTCTCGTCTGACACAAGAATGCTTTGAACGACAAAGCGAGAACGCGTCCATCTTGCTGGTCGAGAACAAAGTTCCCAGAGCGTGTATAGACAGATACTTGCAACCTCGATTTGTCGAATAAATAAATGTTAAAAGGAATCATTCAAACGTTAATAACACCATGTCTACTACATATGTTTCAGGGAATTCACTCATCTCCAGGTAGACTTGTGTTATATATACTTACAATACTTTAAAACTTCCAGACATGGATGAAACCATAAAGACAAAGTTGTGATAATTGCCAGCAACCTAAGAGAGCTTCTTTTCAGAAATGTATGAATTCTTTTAGAGTCAAATTACTTGAAGTTTGCAGTGGTATATTCTTTCTACGTAGCAGATTCCATTATAGAAAAGGGCGCCAATTATATAAACCAGGAGTTCCCAAAGGGTGCGCCGCGGCCCTTTGGGCACCGTGTAGAGTAAAGAAAGGCGTCTCTGTACTTGATTTATATAATTGTGCACATATTTTAACGAGGGTGTACAGAATACTAAGCCTGTAAGTGTGCCACGGACTGATAAAGGGTTTACATCAGGGAACCACTGATATAAACCAATAGTATAAATAATATATAGTTTAAAATTGATGAAGGGTCTGATACAAACTTTACGCTTTTTTGATAATTCCTTTATGATTTATTGTTCCCAACGCAGTACAAAATTTGGTTTAAAAATACATCGTATACCACGTATACTGGAAAGTCATTACCATTTTCTAACAGATGTCGCTAGACTTATGTATGCAATGTTATGATTTGGCACATATGTCGTTTTATTCTACTAACATCAGGTTTCAAAGGCATCCATGTTATATTTTGCAAAAGTAACACTGTCATAGTGTTATACCTCTTTGAAAACGTCGCGTTTCGTGCCTGAAAAAGTGCATTGGGGCACGCATTACTTTTCTTATTAAATCAAAAGAAAAAGCCGCCGAAAGTCATCGTTTTCTGATAGAAACTTACGGTGAGCAAGCTCCAACCATAAAAACATGTGAGGCGTGGTATCGACAATTCAAAAGTGGTGATTTCGATGTGCAAAATAAAGAACGTTCTAGTAGACTGAAAAAGTTTGAAGATGCGAAACTGCAGGAGTTATTGGATGAAGACCTAACCCAAACTCAAAAACAATTGACAGAAGCATGAAAAGTGGCTCAAGAAACGATTAGAGATTGATAGCGAGCAATGGGAAAAATCCGAAAGATGGGAAAATGGGTGCTATATCAATTGAATGACAGGCAAATGGAAAAACGAAAAATCGCCTGCGAAATGCTACTTCAAAGGAATGATCGGAAGTCATTTCTACATCGAATAGCGACGATTGATGACGAAGAATGGATTTACTTCGTAGGCTCTGAAGCGCAAAAAAATCATAGTTATCACCTAGCGCAAGACAATGCTCTATGTTTGGTACGACCAGAGTATTACAAACTGTTCAAACTTGGTGAAACAGTTAATATTCATCGCTACCGATAATAAATTGTCAATTCGAACCATGCATTGATTAAAAGGTGTTCAGAATGGGCTCGAAGACACGGTAAAGTGATTTTACAGCACGATAACGCACCGTCTCATACAGTAAAATCGGTCAAGGAAGCATTGAAAGCACTTGGATGGGACATAATATCGCACCCGCCGTACTCTCCAGACCCTGCCCCATCCGACCATCACCTTTTCACACCAATGACACACGCGCGCAGACCAGCGCTTCGCCAATTTCGAAATTAGAAAATAGCTCGACGAATGATTTTGCGCAAAGGATGAATTTTTTTTGGGATGGCATCCATAAATTACCTGAAAGATGGGCAAGATGAGTAGAACCGAATGGCCCATACTTTGAATAAATAAATTTTTCCATTTTCTTGAAAATAATGTAATTTTTTTTTACGAAAAAAAAAACGGTAATGACTTTCCAATACACCTTGTATATCTCTGTTTTTTTTTTTACAAGTGAATATTAATTTTTGTTCCTTTTTTTCAGATTAGAGATCCGCAATTAACTGTAATTTTCCCTCCATCATCGAATGTGGTGTGTTCAACGTCTGAAAAAAAAAAAATTGAAGAAAACATCACAGGAATCAGTGCTTCAACATCTTCCACGTGGACACACGTCCTCAGTTAATACCTTAACGAAATCACCCACTCAAAATATGCAAAGCAATCGTTGTTGTATTATATTTCAATGCTAATTTGTATCTTTCTCTCATCTGTAAGGATGACAGATCAAGAACCCTATGTATGTATATAGATATACTAGAAACGAGTAGTTCAGAACCTGTAACACAGTACTAGCACATATACAATCATAATTTCCTTTGATAAATCAAACTATACATTCCTCTTAAGTATTTAGTTTAATTCTTTAGTCGAATAAATGTTTATCATTGCATCTGTGATGGTAAATTTGTTTTTTTTTCTTTTTTCTAGAACCCACTAAAATACTATTTAAGATGCAATAAACAAAGTGTAGATTTGTAGGTGGAAAATTGAAAAAAATAACTTGTACAGAGATAGATATTTAAGGCAGTTGTTATTATTATTATTATTATTATTAAATGTAGACTTGCCAATTATTATTATAAACTAATTATTCTATATTATAATATTGTCATTTTAGTAGTGTCTGTGATTTTTACGAACAATTTTTAGATTGAAAAAAGTGATGTTCACAATGGTTACTATGATTATATTATACATATTCATGTAATAACGTACGACGAGCATAAGCAAAACTAAACAATCTGGAGTGCCGCAACGGTGTAAACGACACTTTGGGGCCCCTACGTTTGATCGCAGAACATATCTTTAACGTACACACCTATTTCTCTTTTTTTTTTTTGATGAATTTTATCAGTGTTACCAAATTGATATTATTTATTGATCGTCCAAATGATATTTTATGTTTTATTTTTATTATTGTTAACTCCAGTTAGTGCAATATTGTAACTTCGTAGATCTTATTAACTACTTTGTAATCGTCATTAATTAAAGGAGGAAACTGAAAGAAAATTTTACGATATTTCGCTGCGGATGATCCTTACTTTTCTTGATTTCATGTTATGAACTTGAATAGATCAACTTGTATTTTATAAGTGTCTCTAAGGATTATTTATATCTACTTTATTATGATTATTTTAACTATGACTATGATTACTAATTATTACGAATATAGAATAAGAAAAAATGGATATATGTACAGTAATTATCGATTAGATCTTATTAATACTATAATTATTATATCATTATTCTCATCAAAAATACGGTAGCTTTTAAGGTATCCCATATTTGAATTAGATAGCGTATAGCTTATAGAAGATTATAATAAATGATTGTTAAATTCTGAATCAGTATTTTTGCTTATTACTGAAAAAGAAATAAAACAGTAAACAGTCAAGGTTTGAATTTTATTTAGTTCCTTCCTGAAAACGCATTTTTTCCTCCCACGTGTCCGGACATACATATCTAAACACGACGTACACAAAAAAAATGTATGTACGGGATATGTGACACATGTTGACGTAATGTAAAAATCATACATGTAACACGTGGATGTAGTGTAACAAACATATGTGAAACATGTGGACGTAGTGTAACAAACATAAAGGGTTTTCCAATAGGGACTTGACAACTTTTAATTCAATTTGTGAACGCACCCTTTCACTAATCATCGAACTGTCACTGTCAATTTATTCAGTAAACTTAACATTTTCATCATGGTAAAGTACACGAACGAACAACGTCTGCAAATTATAAAAATTTACTACAGAAATTCGGAGTCGGTGACCGCTACTTTAAGAGCGTTAACTCCGATTTTCGGTCGTGATTCTTGCCCTAGTAGACAGGCAGTAACAAGTTTAGTGCAAAAATTTGAGTCCACTTATTCGTTGTGTGATGTTGCCATGCCAGTGAGACAACGGATTGGTCGAAGTGTCGAAAATATCGCTGCCGTTGAAACGTCCTTAGCAAATGATCCAAATCAGTCAATTGCACGGCGTTCTCAAGAGTTGGGCATCGCCCAGACCACTTTATGGCGAATTTTGCGTAAGGATCTTGGTTTACACCCATACAAGATTAAGCTGACTCATGAATTGAAGCCGATGGACCATTTGAAGCGACGTACGTTCTCCGATTGGGCTCTGGAAAAGATGCGCCAAGATGATCAATTTCATCGCAAAATCATTTTCAGTGACGAAGCTCATTTTTGGCTCAATGGGTTCGTCAATAAGCAAAATATGCGTTATTGGTCGGGTGAAAATCCACATATGCTTCATGAAACACCACTTCATCCACAAAAAATAACTGTTTGGTGCGGTTTGCATGCCGGCGGCGTCATAGGGCCATATCTTCTTTTCGTCGACGATATTGATCGTCACGTTACTGTGAATGGTAATCGTTATTGCGCCATGATTATCGATTATTTTTGGCCCGAATTGGAAGATATGGACTTGGACAACATGTGGTTTCAGCAGGACGGTGCCACAAGCCACACAGCACACGTTACAATCGATTTATTGAAGAGTAAGTTTGATGAGCGTGTTATCTCAAGAAATGGACCAGTCGATTGGCCGCCTCGTTCGTGCGATTTAACGCCTCTAGACTTTTTTTGGGGGGGGCTACGTCAAGTCATTGGTCTATGCCAACAAGCCGACAACGTTGGAAGAGCTCAGAGCCAACATTGAACGCGAAATAGCAACCGTTTCGACCGAATTGTGTGGCCGAGTCATCGAAAATTGGGTCCAACGAATCGACCGCTGCAAACGTGCCCGCGGTGGCCATATGAACGAAGTCGAGATGATCCATTCATAAATGTTTTGATTGTACTTCAACCCGATAATAAAGTTTTTGAAATATCTCAAATGGTTTGCACTTTATTTTGAAAAAAAGTTGTCAAGTCCTTATTGGAAAACCCTTTTGTGAAACATGTGAACGTAGTGTAAAAAACATCGCAAAATTGCTGGCGAAGGGTTAAAAGTATATGGGAAATATGTTGACGTAGTGTAAAAAGCATCGCAAAATTGCTGACGTAAGGTAAAAAGTATATGGGAAACATGTTGACATAGTGTTAAAACATCGCAAAATTGCTGACGTAGGGTAAAAAGTATATGTGAAACATGTTGACGTAGTGTAAAAAATATAGCAAAATTGCTGACGTGGGGTAAAAAATATATGTGAAACATGTTGACGTAGTGTAAAAAAACATTGCAAAATTGGTGACGTGAGGTAAAAAGTATATGTTGACGTAGTGTAAAGAACATCGCAAAATTGCTGACGTAGGGCAAAAATCATTTGCAAAATACGTTGACGTAGGGTAAAAACTATGTGTGGAACATGTTGACGTAGTGAAAAAAACATCGCGAAATTATTGACGTAAGGTAAAACCTATATGTGAAACATGTTGATATAGTGGAAAAACAATCACGAAATAGTTGACGAAGGGTAAAAATCAAACGCGAAACACGTTGACCTAGAATAAGAAATGGTTGACATAAAGAAAGAAATCTTACGTGACACATATTGACATATGTGGGAGGGGGAGTCATAGGTGTCACTTGTTGACGTATTGTAAAAATCAAAAAACAAGTTTGGTAAAGAAGCCTACCTTTATTTCAATTCATTTTCTCATTATGTTTACACAATTCATATAATTTAAATTCTCATTATCCAACGGAAAAAATTAAAACATGTTGTAACTGTTGGATCTTTCGATATTTATAAGCTAAATAAAGAGCTATGTATATATTTATATATCATATAAGTAAAAGTGTGTGTGTACGTGTACATGTATCAAAGTTTCTTTCGTCTTCTTTTGCGCATGTGTTTGTGTGTGAATGTGTCGTACGTGTGTTATTTCAACGCTAGAATTTTTGCCGAAAAAACATTTCCTCGGTTATTCATTTTAAGTAAATATGTACACTATTCAAGTATATAAATAATAAATATATATATGTATGTATGTATATAGGAAAGGTATATTGTCAAAATTTTCCAAAAAAAAGGACTGTGAAGGGAAAAGAAACAAACGTTTAAAGATACATAGAAAAAATAATTACGTTATGACATAATTGTTACGTAACAAAAAATTCTTACTTGGGGGTATGCACCATATTTAAAAGTGTAATTACACACATTCATAATTTTTAAAAAAGAGTTAACTAGATTACAATAATAAATTTGAAGGGATACGCTTTACAACTTCTTCCATTTTTATATCTTAATTACATTAACTACAAAAATAATATAGAAACAGCAAATGTTTTTTTTTTACTCTTGCAATACAACAAATAGGACTAGACATATACATAATATTATAAATATATAATCGTATATTTAATGGCCGTATTTGCAAAATCATTCTAACATAACACTGAGTGATATCTTCTATCTTCGAAGGCTAGTCGAAACATTACTTCATTAAATTAATCAATCGATTAACGAACTAGAATGAAAGCTTATTATTTAACTAACTGTATCTATATACCATAAGCAGTAGGTGGGGATTCGACAATGTAAAAACAGTAAACAGAATTCATTTAGCATTTGCAGATGACAGTTCTAATAATAAACAATAGAAAAGATCTCCAATGCATTGTATACGTATGAAATGAAGAATCAAACAAGTACAGATTAGGAATAATGAAAGAAAGGATAAACGTGATGATATTACTGACAAATCTACAGAACATCGAAAGCAGCAAAAAGAGGAATTTAAATATCTTGAAACAATTTTAAGATGAGAAAAAAATAGTTACAGGATTGGATTGAAACCAATGCAAGACTTTTTATAGCTTTGAACAAGTACACATCTAACATAAAAGATGTAATAACAAAAACAAAACACAGTGTGTGTATAACTCTAGGGCCACTGAAAAAAAGTTACAGGATTGAATCGAACCCAATGCAAGACCATTTGTAGCCCTAAACAAGTACACATCTAACATAAAAGATGTAATAACGAAAACGAAACACAGTGTGTGTATAACTCCAGGACCGAGAAAATATATGCATCGTCGACGTCGTTAGGACTGTTCTGACAACGTTTCAATATGATCCCACTGATCTTCTTTTCTTGGTTCAGCTGTTTAAAGCTAAACGAGAATGAAGAGAAGAATGGGGCCTCATTAAGACATCACCAGAACGGTCCTCCTTCGTTCCGCTTGATTCACGTTGTTTTAAGCTGAACGAGAACCAAGAGAAGATGAGTGGGATCTAATTAAAACGTCGCCAAAATAATTCTAAGTACAAATAACACACACGCAAAATCAAAACGATTCAGTGACCATCAAAACGTCAGTATGGGGAAATTGTAAGCATATGGGATGACAATTTGTGGAGCTAAAATTACTCGATAAAGCGAAAAATGGTGAAACAAGAGATTACTCCGTTATCAATCCAACAAAGACAAAAATAGAACAGCATACATATCTGTTTTGGTACATGGTAGGAATGTTGATAGAAAATTCAAAGAAAAAAGCAAAAATGGAAGGAAGATATGGGATTATCTGAAGGAAAAGGAGAGGCTAGAATGGGTAAAAATTGTAGAAAGTGAGTGAGATCAAGGAGAGCGGAGAGAAAGAATAAATTAAGTCAAAAAATAAACACCCATTAATTAATGATAAGTTCGTTCAAATTAAAATTAAGGATGTAAATATATACTTTTCAATGAATACTGGTTGCTCTCAAGCCAAAATGTAACTAAAATGTATTGGAAATAAATCTAATTAGTCTTATTTTCATATACTCAAATTAACGTTCTTGCTTGCATTGATATTCAAAAATATGAGAACTCATACAACGAATGGTCCTAGAAAACATCATTGCTTATTAAATAATTGTATGTTGTCCATGTTTTTAAATATTTATATACTAAAATACCATTTTTTACTCAAATAAATCGAAGAAGTCAATCCAGTGAGTCCTAAAAATGTATTTCTATAATATTACAAAGATACTTCCAAGATTGCGAAACTGCAATCATATAATTGAAATATTACTATCATAATACATCTTCGAGACTGTTAGCATTGAAAAAAATAGAAGATATCATCATTGAGGATAATGCAAATACGCCGAAATAAAAAATACTCTACGAAGTGTGATGTTAGAATAATCAAAAGGACGTCTCGCGAACATAATCTGTTTTATTAAACAAACTTATCACTCTTTGTTCAATATTTTAACGCACGAAATATTAAAAAAATTAAAATTTAATATTGCTTCATTAAATGTTAATAGTTTCACACGTTTCTTCTCTAGATGTTAACATATTGACGGTCAATATAAAGCTTATTCAGAAAAATATTCACACATACTGAACTCCATATCCAAATTTATTATTTGGTGTGATGATTGTGTATTAAAATCATCACATTTTCATCTGAAAAATATGTGTTCGTTAAAAAAAAAAGGGCTGATATTCTTTTGAATGACGGTTAAGGGAACCACACGATACAAAATTTTTAATTGTAACAAAAATCTAGCCGAAATAATTAAAGGTGAAACAAAATTTATTGTACAGGAATCAAAAGAACAATGTTACAAAATCTGATGTGTAATTTGAAAACTTTTATTAGCATTAACTTCGACTGGGTTTCAATTCATTTGTTTTCATTCATCGGACAAATTAAATTGGAAAATATTTCAATTTAACTTGTCCGATGAATGTAATAACTGTATAACAGTATAACAATAACTAATGTACTTAAAGAAATTATTATTGTTTGCTGTATTTCAACTTGCTATATAGATAGAATGAAGTTATATACAAAAAAAAGTGAAATGAATAAATTGGGACCAAAAATAAGTGTTAATCCAACAGAAAGTTAATTTTTGGCTTTAGTACTTTATCATTTAGATATAAACTAACACAATTACATCTTCTCGGGTTTGTGTTAATACAAATTATTTCTTAATCCGTATTCTTATAATTATTTCCTTACTTATATTTTATAGAATAAACCAAAATACACTTAATGTATGAAAGCAATAAATGCATGCTATTTTAAAGTAAATTTCTTTAAGTTTTATAATAGCTTGGAAAAATGAAACGTAAACTAATACACAAGGTGAATTAAGAATTCGTTTTTAATTCAAATCAATTAACGATGATTCGATTACTTTAAAAACTGAATTGGAAAAACTATTGCTTCTGCAGGATGTTCGGAATAGCATTTGTTAAACTAATCAACATTTTATGCTCATAAACTAGAATTTTAATAGAAATTTTTTATTACTTTCACTTAATCGAATGTTAATTACACCTTTTATACTCTAGAAGTGTTTCAGTTTTATATTTTAAAGTAAATTTCTTTTAGCATTATAGTAGTTTGGAAGAATGATACGTAAACTAATACACAATGTGAAGGTGTTTTCAAAAGTAAGTTAAAAGCTGCTAAAATGTTATTGAAAGGTCTGTTTTTAATTCAAATCAATTGATAATGATTGCATTGTTTTAAGAACTGAATTGGTAGAACTGTTAGCTCTGCAGGATGCTCGAAATAACATTCGTTACATCAATCAATATTTTATACTCCTAAATTACAATTTTAACAAAAATTTTCTATTAAAAACAAAGAATTAAGTGTTTGTTACACCTTTTATAGTCTAAAAGTGCTTCAGTTTGATATTTTAAAGTAAATTTCTTTAAGTTTTATAATAGTTTGGAAGAATGATACGTAAACTATCACACAATGTGAAGATGTTTTAGAACGTAAGTTAAAAGCTGCTAAAAGTTATTGAAAGGCCTGTTTTTAATTCAAATCAATTGATAATGATTGCATTATTTTAAGAACTGAATTGGTAGAACTGTTAGCTCTGCAGGATGCTCAAAATAATATTCGTTACATCAATCAATATTTTATACTCCTAAATTACAATTCTAACAAAAATTTTCTATTAAAAACAAAGGCTTAAGTGTTTATTACACCTTTTATAGTCTAAAAGTGCTTCAATTTCATATTTTAAAGTAAATTTCTTTCAGTTTTATAATAGTTTGGAAGAATGATACGTAAACTATCACACAATGTGAAGATGTTTTAGAAAGTAAGTTAAAAGCTGCTAAAAAGTTATTGAAAGGTCTATTTTTAATTCTAATCAATTGATAATGATTGCATTATTTTAAGAACTGAATTGGTAGAACTGTTAGCTCTGTATGATTCTCAAAATAATACTCGTTACATCAATCAGTATTTTATACTCCTAAATTACAATTTTAACAAAAATTTTCTATTAAAAACAAAGAATTAAGTGTTTATTACACCTTTTATAGTCTAAAAGTGCTTCAATTTCATATTTTAAAGCAAATTTCTTTCAGTTTTATAATAGTTTGGAAGAATGATACGTAAACTATCACACAATGTGAAGATGTTTTAGAAAGTAAGTTAAAAGCTGCTAAAAAGTTATTAAAAGGTCTGTTTTTAATTCTAATCAATTTATAATGATTGCATTACTTTAAGAACTGAATTGGTAGAACTATTAGCTCTGTATGATTCTCAAAATAATACTCGTTACATCAATCAATATTTTATACTCCTAAATTACAATTCTAACAAAAATTTTCTATTAATTTCAAAGAATTAAGTGTTTATTACACCTTTTATAGTCTAAAAGTGCTTCGGTTTGATATTTTAAAGTAAATTTTTTTAAGCATTATAATAGTTTGGAAGAATGAAACGTAAAGTAATACACAATGTGAAGATGTTTTAGAAAGTAAGTTAAAAGCTGCTAAAAAGTTCTTGAAAGGCCTGTTTTTAATTCAAATCAATTGATAATGATTGCATTATTTTAAGAACTGAATTGGAAGAACTGTTAGCTCTGCTGGATAATCGATATAATATTCGTTACATAAATCAATATCTTACACTCCTAAACTATAATTCTAATAAAAATTTTCTACAAAATTCAAACAATTAAGTGTTAATTACATCTTTCACACTCTAAAAGTGTTTCCGTTTCTTAAATCAATATTTCTAACATATCATTGAACCATAAGTACCAAACTAAGAATTTACATAATTCTCAACCAAAACCAAAAGCAATTCTTTGCAAACTATGAAAAAAAAAACTGATAAATTTGAATACGAAATTAAATATTTTGT
Organism: Dermolepida albohirtum; assembly: GCA_031893035.1. Classification (NCBI taxonomy): domain Eukaryota; kingdom Metazoa; phylum Arthropoda; class Insecta; order Coleoptera; family Scarabaeidae; genus Dermolepida; species Dermolepida albohirtum. The sequence goes on along the minus strand of JAVIWB010001556.1, from coordinate 171,356 downwards.
AATGAATAAGAGAAGTTCTTTAAAAAAGGTAGTACGAACCCTTTTATCAGTTTATCTGAATGAATTTCATGTATTTATTTCGCTTCTTTAATATTGTACGTAGCCATATAATTTTAACTTTTTGAAAGTAGTACTTACGTGAAATCGTTGGGTAAATTCAAAAATACACATCTGATTCGTAGCAATATTTTGTTTAATTTTAGTTCTAGGTTGTCCCGCATCAAAATTGTAGGTATAAAAAGGTTTTGATACTTCCGAATGTAGTTATACTGAATATAATTTCCAAATAAGCTAATCCAGATACAATATGTAAGCCACTAGACAGCGAACGTTTTAAAAATATGCATTCAACTTACTTACGAACAATATAATTTTAATCACAATTAATGTTCGAGGGAGTACATCGAAATCCTTTCGATCATCTAACAGCACATACAACCGATTAATTTAGTGTTATTCATCTCTTTCTCTCTACACATTTAATATATATTAACTATAAAATAAAAAGAGAAAAACTCAAAAAAAAAGCAAAAAAAATCACAAGCTTCATCCTTAATACGTAGAAAAAGAACTTAAAATGTATTGTTATTACGTTATTGTTTCCATTTAACCTCTCTAACAATTGGGGTATTGCACGATTATTATTATTATTAAACAAAATAAATGAAAAAGAACAGGCTAGATCTAATCGTAAAGATTAACTCATTCGACTAAATAATCAAGAGAATGCAATACGTAATAATAATATTAGTGTCTGTACATTGCTTTAAAATTCTTAATAACTTTTATAATATAAAATTTACAATACTCATCTCTCTATTAATATTATTCTCAGCCTACTTTATTTATAATAGTATTATCAAATCGCGTTTTTTTCTTGTTGCTTCATCTTGAACTCCTTAGGCCCGAAAAAATTTTTTTTAACTTTTGTATATATGTACATAACTACACAACTATAATCTTAAATATATTTCCTCCTATTCGAACATTGGATGTATATCGAATATTGGAAACAGGAAAAAATTGAGCCGAAAATTAAAATGTTGTTCCTTTGTGTTTGTTTCTTTGTTGCTGAACACCATCTCACTTTACTCCCTTATCTACTTAATATTTATATAATTTTATTTCCCCTACTCCGGCGTAAAATCGTCCAGGCGTGGCGGCATTATAAAAACACTAGTTTACAAGAGAAAATATTAAACTAATTCAATGATGTTTCGTCGAAGTGGTGTATCTTGGCGACGCGACGATTCACATAGGCTGCGCGCATGCGTGACTGTGCATTAAACTAAATAAACGCCTTCCATCGCGAGCTCCAACCTCTGTTTCTCCCTTCCTTGTGTGTGCTCCGTGTTTCTCATTTTCCGTGCGATCCGTTTGCGATTTCGATCCGAAACTTCTATTACATATTGTACGCCACGTATATGGGATCCAGTTGATCGGCCAAGAAGCCGTCCCGCAGGTGCATCCGCTGCTTTTCACCCCGGGAATTGATGGGGACGACGCCCGGATCGACCACGACAACTACGCCAACTATAAGGTGGTGTTCTTCCAGTACGGTGTTGGTGACGAGAGGTACTAGGTCTAAAGCTTCGCTTTCGTTTCCGTCCAGTTCCACTACAACTACTAATAGATTGGTCCATGTAAACACAGCACTGGAACAAAGACAAGAAGGTGTCAGATTTAAATTGCTCATTAAGATTTGGAGTTTAATTATGCAGTGGCTATTGAATGAATAAATAGCAAAGAATAACTAAAAGAATTGATTATATTTTATCATCCATTTCGGTTCAAAGGGGAGTATTTTAAAAGCCAGATCATCAATTTGCTTTTGAACCAACCTCCTTTTTTGAATATTAGATGAGGTCTACCATGTATTTATCTAAACGAGAAATTGAAACAATGGAAAATCAATCAGAAGTTTTTCTATCTATTCTGGAGTTTCACTAAGTGGTATTCATAATTGCTATTGTATAAGGACCTAATAGAGATCATCCTTGAGGGACTCTCCTATTTTTATGATTAATTTTAAATAATTTCAGTCTAAAACTTAAAAACAACGATATTTTACTTTATAGTGTGATCCCAGGTCGAAAATAAAATCGTAAAGACCGAACAAGGAATGTTGTTACTTCATTAAATTTATTTTTATTTCATCATTTTCAAAAACCCTCTATAGTACGTATACTACGTCGATGACACCTGTAACGTCGAAGTGAAGTGCGGCGATTTCAGATGTGAATATGCGGCAATGTTCACTAGAAGGAAATAACAAAAAGAAAAGAAAATTTCAACCACGAGGCGCTATCTGCAACGGTTTACAAGATACAGCGCTTTAAAGTTTTTGTCTGGGCGTTCTCCTGTATTGGTGTAAATTTGCTTGTTTGACATATGGTATTAAGGCACATCTCTGCCTTATAAAGGCGCGGAGACCACGCTGTGAAACGATTGCAGGATACAGTCAACTAGTTCAACATTTGATTCTTCACATGAATCAAAATCAATTGCAACAAAAGTTCTGCCATTCTTTTCAATAAAACTCCACGATTGACATTCATACTCTGGCGGACGTGGAATTTTATTGAAAAGAATAGCAGAACTTTTATTGGAACTGATTTTGATTCTTCATGTGAAGAACCAAAATTCACTTTCATCATTCGGAACTGACAAGACAAAATTGTCTATCTAGGTGTTATCATGGATAGAAGGTCGTTACCACGTCTAGGAACTTACTATCCGTGGCATCGCAGCCTTGGTACAGCAGTACCCCCTATTACATCATAACGACAAACTCAATATGCGTCTCCGCACCACTATCTACATGTCAGTCCGTCCTTGACTCACATACGCGGCCCCAATCTGTGGTTTCCCAGCCAATCATCACCTGAATAAGCTTCGTGTGATACACATCATTCGGAACTCCACTGACAAGACAAAATTATCTACCTAGGTGTCATCATGAATAGAAGGTCGTTACCACGTCTAGGAACTTATTATCCGTGGCATCGCAGCCTTGGTACAGCAGTACCCCTTATTACATTGTAACAACAAACTCAATATGCGTGTCCGCACCATTATCTATAAGCCAGTCCGTCCTCAACTCACATACGCGACCCCAATCTGTGGTTTCCCAGCTAATCATCACCTGAATAAACTTCGGGTGATACAAAACAAAATCCTTCGTACTATGGGCGGTAGCTCCTTGGCTTACAAGAAACTCAGTCATCCATCGTGACCTGGAAATACCCAATATACTGTAACACATCCAAGAACTAGCAAAAAACTATTCAGATCCATGAAAACCCGCTCATTGCAGGCATCAACATAAATCGGCTCTTCGGTGTTCACAATTGGCTACAGTACCTGCTACTTTTGGTAACTGACAATGACTTTTATTAGTATATATATTACTAATTCTATTTTAAGTCTACCGGAAGGTTAGTAACCACAAAAGACGACAAAGGAAAGAACAAGGTTCAGTTCCAGAAGACCCCATGAAAAGAAGAAGAAGAACAAATTATCTGACTTGCAAATTTAATGTTTTACAGTTGCATTTTAAATCCTTTAGTGGTTAATAGATCTATAATTATATAATTGAATGGTGTGAATCTGGCCCAACGCAGACAGCATTTTTTTTGTATTAATTAAGGTAAGTGCTGTCGGAAATTCTAGAGGTTTAGTATCTCTCTTAACATTACTATATTTTGAAACCACTAGCGCCCTTTTAAAATGAACAACTTATGAGCTTTATCCGTTTCAATTTTTGTAAAGTGACTCACTCCCTTTCGCGAATCTGGTCAACCCATTGCGACTCTTATCTGTCGACCATCCGCACACAGGCTAGAAGTAACAACATAATGCCAAGTTACATTTGTTTCTACGTTATTACTTCTTTAACCGTTGCACAGGTGGTGTTTCAGTGGTCGAAAGGGTTATAATGCTTCGGCTAGACTAGAATACAAACTTTTAGCATTTCGAACCAATTTTTAATTTTTGATATAAATAAAATTCTCACCATTCCGCTATCTTTTTATGACATCTTAGCACGCTATTTTCAATGTCGATAGGATGATATCTCATTCCACGCAACATAATCGTCTCGTCCAAAGCTCCCACCACGAAAACGGCGTCGTGTAATTCCGGTGAGTCAGCAGTGATACCGTGTTGGGTACCCAATGACTCGGTGTCACTTCCACTTATCACCGTCTCTTCAGTCACTTGTGACTGACTTCCCTCCGTTCTTCTCAGGAATCCCAGATAGCCGGTCCTAGCGTACACTTCCCCGGTGTTTCCTGTTACTAGTTGCGCGTTGAAGTGGTCCACGTAATCGTTCTCTTCCCCATAAGTCATGTAATAGCCGCTCGCGTTGTGCCCACTTTGCACCCAGATCTCCCCCAAGTGGGAATCGCCGCATTGTCCTTTAGTTTCGGGATTGGCTATGATAACTTTGATGCCGGGCAGCAACTTTCCGCTCTCCATCAGACACAAACTGTGTGGACTTCCCCGTTCTACCAGGGTCACGCGATCGTTTCTCAATGCGCGCAGGTCCACGTAAACTGTCGAAGGTTCAGGACTAGATGCACCTTGCAGACAAATGGCGACATTCACGCGACAACCGAAAGATGTCGATACAGCTCTCGGACTCAGACCCAGAGCGCTGAAGAGTTTCGAGAAGCTGCTGGTAAGACTTATGCGCGGACGTTCCTCGGCGACAACGACGCAAGTTCTGACGCAGCTTAGATTGATGCCGCGAGATTTCAGCTGGTTCACGGATGATCCTAAGCCCTTGGTGCATAGCTCCATCACACCGTACGAGCAGAAGGTGTCTCTGACCTTGTAGTGGCTGACGGCGGTGAGCCAAAGAGCTGGATTAACTTCGACTTCGGATGGTGGTATTAATATGGAATGATGACCGGAATAGATACCAATAAGACACCTATTACAGAAAAAAAATTAATATTATTTGTGTTCATTCATTACAAAATAGTACACTCACACTGTGACTGCCAGCAAAAACCGTGACACGGGCTTTACTGTATTGAATAGTGAATAAACTACTCTTAATTCTTAGCAGTGACAATACAAGTTAAACAGATTAAAAATAATAAATTATGGGTTAAGATGTGTCACGTTTTTGGTGGGTGAAACAGTATTTATGTATGCTTAGCGCAGCATTTGGGTTTCATCAGTACTTGTCAAGGATACCACGCAAAGCCCCGCAAAACACTAAAAGAATATTTTTATATTTTTGTTAGGACTGTATTCCGTATTGTGTATGATAGTGTACGGTTGTGACGTCGGATTATGGAATGCATCGACGGAATGCAAATTTGCAGCGGACGTGGATTGTTGGCGAGTATTCGATGGCAATGTATTAAAATGGTCTGGAGGCTAAAACGGCAATAGTCGGGAAGAATGGGTGCAGTACAGCAAAAACAAAAATTAATAAATAGTTCAACTGTCTTTCGAGTTAGTGTTCTAATAATTAACTTAACCTTTAAAGCATATGTGGGCAACAACCGGCCCGCTGTAAGATTTGATCCGGCCCGTGAGACATTGTCGTATTATTTCATGTCTGCCCGCGAACGTATTTGCACATTAAAGTTTGGCCCACAACATGTCAAAGGTTGCCCATACCTGCTTTAAAGCATTGCAAAGCGCTTTATTCACACGAGAGCCCTCCAAATAACGTAACAGTGTATAAATATAGTAAAAATAATCGAGATCATTTACGAACTATCATTACAGGTGATAGGCAATATCGTAAGTAGGTATATAAATAATGTAAAGCGATAAAAAAAAACTATGCACATTAATTTTAGTCTAGTCCACATTTGGATTGACTTTTTGATAAAAATTGAAAGTTCAAAATAGAATCCAGATATAGGCATCTTCGCGTCAGTCACATGATACAAGCTATCTGCAATGCCTGCACGCGTTCGCTACCCATCGGTTGCTATCGCCGGTTACCCGGAGGATTAGGAGAATGGAAATCACACTTACCATAATGCAAAACCTAAACCACAATACGGATCCAAACACAGAGCTATGTGTCTACAGGGATACAATTCACAAGCCAGCTTCATACTTCTGCACAAATCGGTCACGGCAGCGTGACTCATTTTAATACCCGCCAGCATTCCAGTAGTCGAAACGCTAAAGTCTAAATAAGCCAACATCTCCGGGGTCGGTGCCCTATACGAATTCGGCAATTTCTTCTTGGGCATGTCATCGGTATCCAGTATCAAAGGCCATGATTTGATCTCGATAACACTGCAAGCTTCCTTTGAACGTAACAGTTTGATCACGACTTGAGTACTGAGGATGAGTACCGATTTCGAAACGTCGACGATCATCCTGACGGTGGGCAGCGTCGTCTGGAGGTTTTGCGGGTGAGGCGGTCTTATCGTCACCGGTACGGCTCCGACGTAAAGGCATCCGTAGAAGGCGCAGATCAAATCGAGTCCCGGAGGGAAAATGAGAGCGACGTGATCTCCGGTGTTGATCCTGCCCTTTTCACTGAGCAGGTTGCCTATTCTTTCGGCTTTCTTGTGCAATTCCGAACAGGAAAGGACTTTGGCTACAGATCCCTTGCTGTTGAGTAGAGTGAAGAGATTGTGGTCAGCTGTGTGGTTCGCCCTCCAACGGAGTATTTCGGTTAAAAATAGGTTCTGGAATTAAACGTTTTATGAAGAAACAGATGTCCATTCAGTATGTTTCAGTGTTCGACAAAATCAGATGTTTTAGAAAAATCAGACATAATTAAAAGTTTACAGGTGATTTATTGATGGGAATTGAGTAAAAACCACTCGGGTTGTCAGAACAACAATAAACCTAAAACATCTAGGCTTTTGATGAATGAAATTTGAACGATTACGTGGTGATACAAAAATCTCTACCTTTCTAGATTCTTCGTTTTCTTCCTCCCTGGCCAGACCCATGTCCCGACCCTGAGCACTCGCCAACCTGTTTCCTTGAACGAGGTTGCCGACGATGACAGACGCAGGGCCAACGTCTGAAACACAGTCGGTTGCTGAAAGGCAGAGGAATAACATGCTGTAGCATCAGTCAAGCACAAGCTCATTGTTAGTTCGTGTTCGCGAGCGTGTACCAATGGATTCATGTGTGATAAAAAAATGGGACAGAGCATACATTCGCACACAAAAAAAACGGGTATCTATCAATACAAAAAAGTATATGTCGTGATTTTTTTTTCTCTTAATGTTGCGTTTACTTTGCGGTGAAAATATGATGGCGCAAAATAAAAGTAGTGAATTGATGCGAGAGTTATTTCAAAGTACTGACAGAGTTAGTGAGATATTATAGTTCTATTCTAATGCTATGAGGAAAAAGGGTGCTAAGTAACTTCTAATATATCCTATTTCGTGTTACTGAGTTCTTGTATATACTTTGCGATAAAAAGAGACTAATCACCTAATAAAAGTACATGTTATTAAACCAAATTTTGTGCAAGTTTTTACTGTGCTGAGAATAATAATAACTATAAGAGTAGCAAGAAAGCAATAAAATTTTGTATCGTTTATTGACGAAAAATGATGAAAACCTTCATTTTTCTGTTTCTTATTTTGAGACAAGCAACAGTCTGTAGCTGTGAACTAACGTATTAAAATGCCAAGAGTTCACAGACAGTCAAATGATCGTCAAGAATTTGAAAATGGGTCGTATCGTTGGACAGACTCCATGTGAAATCTCTAGGCGGATGCAAAGAAATATTACTAGACATATGTTGTTGGAGAGATTGGTTTCAAGGTAGGCAACATCGTACAAGGGTGGTCTCAGAAGTACCCGACCCAACAAAGAAAGCACAAAGATTTTGGCAAGAAATATATTTATTTTTCAACATAATCTCCTTTCAGCTCTATACACTTTTCCCAGCGATGTTCAATAAGATTGATACCCTTTTTATAACAAGAACTGTCTTGCTCCTCAAAATAGCCATTAACTGCCGACATCACTTCTTCATCGTTGGAAAATCGTTGACCGCTGAGCCATTTTTTCAAGTTTGGGAACAGAAAATAATCCGAGAGGGCTAAATCTGGCGAATAGGGTGCATGAGGTAGCAATTCAAACTTTAATTCATTAATTTTGGCCATTGCAATAACGGATTTGTGAGCTGGTGCATTGTCTTGATGAAACAACACTCTTCTTAACTAAATGCAGCCGTTTTTGCTTGATTTCTTCACTCAAACGTTGCAATAAGCTCGCATAATACACGCCGCCGTTGATGATTTTTCCTTTTTCAAGACAGTCAATGAACATTATTCCACGCTCATCCAAAAAATCCGATGCCATGACCTTGCTTGCCGATGAAACGGTCTTTGTCTTCTTTGGAACCGGTTCTCCCTTTTGAGTCCATTGTTTTGATTGTTCCTTGGTCTCGGGTGTAAAGTGATGGATCCATGTTTCATCCATAGTTATGAAACGGTACAAAAATTCTGCTTTGTTGCTGTGAAATTTCGCTAAACATTCAATTGAAACTTCTTCACAACACAGTTTTTGCTCGAGTGTGAGCAAATGCGGTACCCATCTTACACACAGCTTTCTCATGTCCAAATTTTCAGATAATATGCGATGTATCGTACTTTTTGAAATGGCTACTGTGTCTGCTAGCTCTTCCAGTCGACAATCTTCCAGTACCGCTTTGTGGATTTTCTTCACCTTTTCTGGAGTCGTCACCTCATTTGGTCGACCACTGCGATGCTCGTCTTGGCAGCTCGTGCGTCCTCGTTTAAACTCTGCTACCCAATATTTCACTGTTGTAGACGAAGGAGCAGATTCACCCAGAGTAGAATCCAGTTCAGCTTTTATGTCGGTTCGGCTGAGGCCTTTCAAATAAAAGTATTGTATCACGTAACGATGACCAATTTTCTCTATTTTTACAAATTCACTGAAAACGTTCACTATTGATGGCTGCCAAACAAATACTAAACAACGTGGCGTCTTCAAACTTAAAACATACGCTTTATAGATGGTGTACTTTCTAATACAGTGATATTTGTCAAACAACTACCGCCATCTTTAGGTCAGGGCGGGTACTTATGGGACCACTCTCGTAAAAGAGGCTTTGGAGCATATAGAAGACAGCAGATTAAGATTGCTCGCCCTTAGAGATCGGCGTAGTGCGCGTTTTTTAACGTGTTTTTTTCTTGAGTATGCACAGACTTTTAAATGCGTGAACGGATTACTTCTAAAGTTTGAACGATTTCATTATAAAATGTAGTGAATTGGTATTCCTTATGAGTCCCGTGAGTAACATGAGAGAGGTGGGAGGTTGTTCATGCGTAGAAAAATAATAGACATTGCCCTAGTCGACAAGTTTCTGACGACGCGTTATTAGAGAAAGGACTGTCAGCAATATTTTAAAACGCAATAAATACAATGTTTCGAAATTCTACTCCTTAAATACATTAGATATGCGTAAATGTAATAAGTACATCTTTAGCAATACATGTGAAGTACGTCTCAGCTCTAACACATAACACTTAACGCATGTGCACTGTGAGACACAAAGCTGGTCTTCATGTACTTTCAGGTAGGCAATATAAAAAAGTGTATTATGTGCTGAACCGGAAGAGGTGATGAAATGCATTATGAATTATAGAAGATTAAAGTGAAAACAGATTAAAATGCTATTGAATGACTTAACTTGCTATGAGATAAAAGAATGAAGTTGCGTGAATTATGGCGTAATTGTGTTGACAGTCAATGCAAATTTATTTCGAGACACTAACTTAATAATAAATTTGTGAATAAAGTTTTACAAAATTTATTTTGTTCGTAAATTACTCAGGAGAAAATCGGCACGAGTAGAGTGCCCCTGGGAGCTATAAAAATACATTTTATTTCTTAATACATAGCTTTTATTTATAATTGTGTACTGTACTTAATAATTAGTGAATCAACCTCCGAGTTTATACTAGTACTAGACGAAAAGGCTGGTTAGATGCGATTATATATCGGGTGTCCCATGGTATGATTGCCACAGATTAACGATGTGTTACTGAAGCAATTTCGAGTCTAATGAACATATGCCCAAAACTCTATCGTAACTGAGCTACAAACGTTACAAACAAAATCTCAATGGCAATCATTTAAAAGGGAGTCGCTTTATTGAATTAGTCGTTCAAAATGTCCATCGAGTTGCTGTATACAGTGTAGCCCTTCTATGAATTGAAGTAGCTCTGCTAACGGTCTCTTCCAATCCATCGGTTGGTATAATTTTCGTCGCCTTACATTAAAACGAACGTCATCCAATAATTTTGAAAAGTCGTTTCCCAGGAAACATAAATAATGAACTGCAGTGAAACGTTCTTCAATCATTCAACGGACGACTCAGAGTGTCGTCGATAATACCACACCAAACGTTCACCGAAAGTTTTTAAAACTTCGAGAAATTCTGTTCTCGAATTTCGACCCGGAAACTACCCAGGGGATTTTCGAGACCACCCAGGAAGGCTGTGCGAACAATTGGCCTCTGAAATTCGCGATTTCGCTCTGTGTTTTTCGGTGATTTCGCGTTTTGCGATCGTTATTCGTGAATATCTCTTGAATCGAAAGAAATACACCAACGCGGTACTGTTTTTCGTAATCATCGATTCAAAATAAATGAAGCAGGACCGTCAAAGCGTCGAAAATCGACGCTTCGATTTTTCCGAGTTCTTTATTTGTAAATGCTCAAAAAAATTACAAAATTTTTTTGCCGAATTTCTTAGATACTGCCTGGGGTTTTCCGAGGTCTCTCAAGAAAATTCGCTGTTTCGCTTTGCGTTTTTCCTTGATTTCGCGTTTTGTGAGATTTTTTCGCGAATATCTTCGCAAACGAAACAGTTATGTCAACGAGGGTGTATTTTTCGTAATCGGAAATGATGGATTCGTTAGTTTGCCGTGAATGTTCAAATACCCAATAATGTGAATTCCTGGTGTTATTGACATGCCGTTTGTGGTGAAGGAAGCTTCATCATTAAACAATATTTTCGGACAAAACTCTCGATTTCTCGTTAACCGGAGACTAAATTCACGTCTTGATGCATAGTCGCCAGGTTTTAAAGCTCGTACAGGTAGAATATGATACGGATACAAGCGAAATTGTGTAAAGCTCTAGATCAAGTATGGGCAACCTTTGACATGTTGTGGGCCAAACTTTAATGTGCAAATACGTTCGCGGGCCGCGTTTAAAAGTAGTGCATTTTAAAGTAGTGTTTTAAAGTAGTGCTCATAATTTTCAGCGATAGATATCAGACATGAAATAGTACGACAATGTCTCGCGGGCCGGATCAAATCCGGTGTTTACCCACATATGCTCTATATCATATGTGGGCAACCACATTAAAGTTTGGCCCACAACATGTCAATGGTTGCCCATACCTGCTCTAGATGGACGTGGACAATTGCTAAAAATAGTTTCTGCAAGACAATTTTAGGAGTAAGACATCGCCGACCATTACACAATCCATAAACAAAGCGAATATCGACGTATTTTACATTCGAAAAAATTAATATATTATTATTAACGTATTTTAACGTAACCAAAGAAAATAAATTGACTTAATTGACGTCTACTATCACAGTGAATAATAACTAATGAATCATAGCCACCCTGACTTTTTAATAACAACGACATCAACAGCGGTATGTAATACCTGCAATAGTAGGGTTATCTATAACATCACATGCTCGCAGTTCAGTTACGATAGAGTTTTGAGAATATTCATTAGATACCTTTTATTTGAAATTGCTTCAGTAACATATTCTTAACCCATTCCTAGCCATTGTACCTGCTTGAGTACAGAAAAAAGGCAATATTTAAGTATGTATAAATTTTACGAGAAGTGAAATTACGCAAACTTTCTTTTGGTTTTGCATTCAACATAATGTGTTTAAAAAGCACACAACAACAAAGTGTTTAGAAATAGTACCGTTACTGTATATTTTGTTTAGTTTTAATACCTTTACAGATGAAGAAGAAGGTGTCGCCGAAAATATTGAAGTTGACCGTATACCATACGATGTGCCAGGTGAAGTAGAGGTATTTTGCGGCAGCGATAGCGAAGACGATATTCCACTTGAACATTTAAAAAATAAAATTTCGAGGAAAGAAATGGCGGTGGCCGCTTTTTACCACAATGTTGAGTTCCGTTGTGGTCAATGCGTGGAAGTTATATAAAACTGCAAACAAGTCTCAAATGGACCTGTTCGCTACTATCTTCGAAATTATACGCAGACAACACTGCCAACTTCGAAATGCTTGCTGGCACTTGGTGTAGCTACTATTGCTGGAAACCACTTCCCCAAAAGAATAAAAAATCCTTTACGATGCCGCGAATGCCATAGTAGAATTAGATGGATGTGTGAACAATGTGACGTTGCACTTTGTCTAAAAAGGGAGTGTTTTAAAATATATCATACTAAAAAATAAGCATACTAATTAAGCCATTGTACCCGTTTGGGTACAGCTCCAAAATCACAGTTCCTGAATTTTTTTTTACAATTTTTTACTTTTTTTATGTTCCTTATGTATATTTTAACTAAATTAAATAAATGGATTAAACGAGTTTTCATTTTTAATTGCCTCGGTTTTCTAATGGGTTAAATTATGACAATCATGTCATGGAACACTCGGTATATTTTGTATATTCTAACGCAGGAAAAAGATATAGAAATTTATTCACATCTGTCGCAGTTAAGTATCAGTCTTTGTGAGACATCTTCGCGTCAATGACATGACGCAAGCTATCTGCATTGTCCACATGGGTTAACCCCGTATCTGTTCTTGCCGTTGGTTACCCAGAGGATTATACAATCTTAGTGAAAATATTATTTATTTACTTTAAAATATCGGCGAATTATGAATATTTTAATGGATTTTGATTATTTTTTTCTTCCTTTTCGCGTTTATACATACATTTTTCATTGTATTCTTGATGGTGATAGTTTTAGAGTTCTTAGAAACTCTCCGCGAACTGCTACACAGTTTTCTCTTTAACAAAATCTATTGTAGGACACCTGTGATGCTCAAAGGATTGGAATGAGTATTTAAATGAATGGCTGAATGAATGGTGATGAAAAATACCTTTGATTTTTCTTCATCTGACGAAGTAATGGTATGGTGAAGCTTGTGTAATGCATACAATATAACTTTGTAACTTAAACACCTGTTTTTATTAATATAGTACACATATCATAAATAAATAACATTTTCCTCAAATAAACACTTTTATAGCTCTACAAACCGAAAGCTTTCTTAATCGTTAGTACAAAATTTGCATTGACTATATGAACACCGTTCCAATTAAAGTACGTGTTACAGTAATGTAAGTACATAAAACATCTAACTAGAGAAAGTATGAAGAAGTGGTGTATTATAAAAAAACAAAAATGAAAACAGCACGCCCGATATATAGGTTAACACATCACAAATCCTTGCCAAATTTAAAAAGTTTCCTTCCAGAGGAGAGGAGAAAAAAGAATTAACAAGTTTCCAGCTTACCGGAATGGATCTCCCTGGGCTTCGGTAGGTTAGTGACGCACGTGTGAGGGCACATTAGCACGTTGGCCGGGTGAAGGGTGCCTTCCAGGAACTTTCGTTTCGTTTCGGAAAGGTGTATGCCTCCCAGAGGCGTTTTCGGTAGGTAATTCGAAGGTACCAGGGCCAAGCAAAATATTCCGACTTGATGTATCGAATCTACGGCTTGCAATACTCGAGACATCCATTGAAATGACTACAAAATAGAGAATAACAATAATGTAACTTAAAACATGAATACAGTTACGTTAGAGGTTGCGAATGAATAAAAACTCAAACAGGTAATTAAAAAGTCCCTTACACCACACCAGTATTTGTATCCTAGATATGTATTTTGACAACTAACTTGTCATCTTCAGTAAGAAGCTATAGTCTACTTAAGAAGACAACCTAGGGTCTTTTGTTACCTGTTTGAGTAAGTTAAGCATGGTTTCTTATATTATTAAACGTTTAACTTTGTGTACGAACCTCTTCTTCACTGCAATCCGGTCTCTGTTCCGCTATAACGCATATCCTCTCGTCCCTGAGCACCCTTATACTGAAAACAGCTATCCTACCACGATATATGAACTTCATAGGTTCCACAGCCAATACGGTAGCGATAATGTCGTCCGCGTTATGTTTTCTACCGGTAACGGTCATGAGTCCGTCTCTAGAACCGCAAACGAACACCATGCCGCCGGGTCCCAGAAAGCCCAACAGTCCCGAACGCGTATATTCGGCATCGCCTATAATCTGCCCGTCGGTGCCTAGCGGTTGCACTTTGAACGTGGTATTGCTGAGACCCTGTAGTCCCCAATAGAAAGTGCCCGTCGCACCGGAATTCACGCAAATTTCACCGACCTCGTCCGTTTTACATAGATAAGCCGGTCCCTCCATTTTGACTACGACTATAACACAACCCGGCATGACTTGACCGCAGTCTTGGAGCGTCAGTGACGTGAGACTGTTCTCCTGGTCCACTCTGACTACGCCGTAACTCAGTCCCTGCATCGAAAGCACCCCTCTGCCCGTGGAATTTGCACCTGCCCTTCCGGGTCTTCTCACGGACACCGTCAAGACTTCGCTGGAACTTGCACAAGGACATATCGCATCTGGTCGAAGGCCCTTGCTCTGGAATACTGTTAAAAATTGATCACAGGAACTCAGTGACCATGGATTAGCGCCGTCCGCCACCAACAACATCCTCAGGGAACCCAAATTAATTTCTTTATGGTCCTTAGTTGCCAATAAACCCCAATGAAGGTCTCGCGATTTTACTACAGCAACGCTGGCTTTGTATTTGGTGATCATCTGCATCCAGCTGGCGGGGTTAACTTTCATGAGGGCGTAGGGGATGTAAATGACGTGCATCCCGTTCAGAACGCTGGTCAGAACTGAATGCCAAAGTCCTACTTCTCTCTTAAAGTCTAAGACACAAACCATATTTTCACCTTCGGTGTAGTTACAAGCCATCGTCAATGTACGACAATGTGATAACATAGCTGCTCTTGTTATTGTTACACCCATGACTGAGCCATCACGATCGGTGCTGTATTCTGCAAAATAAAGTTATTTTGGGATTAAATCTGGTTAAAAAAAACAGTTAAAATAACCCTTATTTTAATGATAAAAGGTAAATTAAACCCCTTAAACACATTATTGTTCGTATTCTGTATAAGTATTTCGCTAACTAAGTTGTCATCATCAGCATCTGATCTACGGTGAAACTTGCACAACTCCGCACAACTTTCTTCGCCAACCACAAAATACACCGTTAAAATTTAATTTAATCCTTTCTTGTGTAATATGTGTATTGGTGATTCAAATATTATTTTTTCCTAATACTGATGATGGCAAGGTAGTTGCCGTAGTACGCATTCAAATTTAAATGCTACATTTTGGCAAAGAAGTTATTTTAAATCAACTCTTTGGAATCAAAGTTTTTGATTTTCACTTTTCCTTACCGATGTAAGCTGGTGTATCATCATTCAGTCTAGGTGTCGGTGACCAATCCTTAGGTGTTCTAGCTAAATGTTCGGTGACGAACCATTGCAACCTAGGCCAACCTTTAAACTGTATAACCTCTCCAGAAGTGTTCTTAGGCAAGCCCTTCAGACACGCTTCCGAAGTTAAAGCCACTTGTACACAACAGCTGCCCAGAAGGAAACCTATCTGTAGAGAACCGGCATCTCTTCTTGTGATGGGTACTTCGATAGGCACCGGTACTATTCCGGCTTGCAAGCATCCATAATAAGCGCACAGAAAGTTGATGGGATCGTTATTGGGATAGACCAGAGCTACTCTGTCGCCGGATTTCAAACTGGTATCACCGTTTTTGCTAAACTGCTTCGTTAGAAGTGCGTAAGCGATTTTGTAAGACCGGCTCAGTAATTTACCTAACGAATGAAAAAGGCTTTATTACAGACAAGTTTATTGGGTGAGAAACGAACCGTAAGTTAAAGTTGTGGTTAATTTTCCATTTGGATCTAAAACTGTGGCGACTGGAGCCTTGAAAGAGCCGGATCCGTAACGAGATATAGCAGCTTCGAGGTTTCTGGGAAGCCCTGATGGTACAACTAATTGTTCACCTACTGCAGGAGTCATGCAGCCACCTACATACAAAATAATAAATTTGAAAATTACAGTTCTATATTCAGAATTAAATTACAAAAGATCAAAAAGCAAATTTTAATTTTCGATAGACATATTACTAACCTTCCGGCTTCGGTGCGTTGGGATCTTTTGGGTTGGCTGCGATCTCTAATTCGATATCGTCGTCCTCGTAAAATTCTGGCAGTGGTCGCCGTTTCGGTCTCTTTAAAGTGTTCAAAAGCTGTTGAATTTTCGCCGAAACTTTCCACCTACCCGTTCCGGTTCCTATTGTGTCGTCGGATGCCGATGAACCATACCTGTTCACTCGATCGGCAGCTGTTGGTCTTCTTCCACCTTGTACAGTATTGTGCGTGACATCGGGAGGTTGCGAATCTTAACAAAAAAAAGAATGAAGAAATGTGCATCGTTTTGTTTTCGAAGATCTAAGAACGCATGCCTACAACTAATTTTTTTTTAGTGTTGGTTATAATCCGACACTTGTTTTTAACTCATTTTGGTACGGTGATATCAAATATCAAATTCACTTTTCTTTGTCACGTCTGATTTTTTCTTTCATAGCATTTTTCCGTTTTGGTCGTGCGAGTGTCATTAATAAAGGTAAATACTTAAATTGTGCTTGCATCACAATTAACATTATTTAATGTTTCGTTTACGTCTGTAATATTATTTGTATTTAATACTTCCGTCTCAATTACTCGTTCGCCGTCCGTTTCAATACTATTTTTCACGTTATTTGTTGTCACTTTCGGCTTAACAAAAAATTCAACGTAGTATAATTTTAGGGAAGCCAAAAAACTATCCCAAAGACCGGCGTGCACATGTTCCCTCTATCTCTATCGCATAGCGATTAATACTATACTGTTGCGTTCTCGCTCGATCGTATTACAGTACGCTGGATTGTTTTTTCAAATCCCTGCTGCTTTGTTAGACGTATTTTAATACTTTAATGCAATCAAGTAACAATAAGAATAAAATATATAACGACAGTAATAATATTCCATTTTATTTGTGTTTAAACACTTTAATCGTTATTACCAGAGTTGGGATGTCTTCCCGCGGGCCAGGTTCGTACTGAGTACGCAGCGCCCCCACCAGTGCAATAAAACGGATGAAGTGTAGAATTATAAATGAATACTGAGCGAGTCTTTATATAAGGCGAACGTATAATTAATAAGTGTGACAGACATATGTAAAGGAAAATGAAACCATTGGTAGACGAAGTGTGAAAGTTTATTGATGAATTTACCGATTTATATTGTAATGGTGCTAAGATGTACTGTAGAGTTTGCGATAAACCGTTGGTGTGCTGGGTCAAACGCGACCGTAACAATCATATAAAGAATGTACAACAAACTAAAAAAAAACGTGTAACCAGAAACGTAATTTGATTTACTATTCATGGCAATTGCCAGTGATTTGAGACTTCATCTACTCGATATTCAACCCTTTCATGACTTCTGGATTAAATATAATCCCAACTGGAATCTGCCGCTCCGGAGAACGTTAGGAGCCATATACCAACTGCGCGTAACAACATCGAAAACATAATCAAAGGTGTAATAAAAGATAAGCAGCTGTGGTTAGGTGTCGATGAAAACTACTACAAAGTCAACTTGACGGATTTCTCGAAAATTTAGGTGCTATAAACGATGAACAGGGCGAAAGATTTCATCAAGATTTAAAAACAATAGAAGGTCAGTACCAAGGAAGATGGGATTCTTACACGATGACCGATTACTGTTGGAATATTCCGAAACAGACAATTCAGCAGAAAGTGCTCCAAGTGAAATTTATTCCCTGAACTTTATGTGGTAAATGGCTATTTTGTAGAAATATTCTTGTAATTTGTGCTAAATATTGCGTAATTATTAAGGTATGAAATTGTATTGAAGTAAACAAATTGTTATAATTTTGTGCATCGTGAATTTATATCAGTTTTCAACAACTTCGTTGCTTTTACTGATTCTTTAAAAAGCAGGATATAGTACAGAGCCAAATGTTGACGTGATGCGTAAAAACCAGTATGATTTTCGAATTTAGATATATTATACCCAAATTACTAAATAACAAGTCTCATTTAGGAGTCAACGAAAATCATGTTGACCAGTATCAACATGAAAAGTGTTAGTTGTTAAAACACAGTTTTTTAGGTTTTCAAATTAGAAGAATATTGGAAATGAACTACTATATAAGTTAAATAGCACGATTTTAAATAAATGTAAATAAAAATAAGCAAGCCTGATAGCAAATAAATTATAATATATGAAAAAATAATCTTTAAAAATAAAATGAGGTACAAGTAAAAGTAGAAGAACTAAAAATATCTTCTTTAAGAGTACCTAATCTCAATAAATAAAATAATAAAAACGACAAAATGAATTTAAAAATTCAAAAACAATCCATGTGTCTTCATAAAATAAATTTGACCGACGGCCGATCTTGAAGTGAGTGAGTGAAGTTACTATGAACATTCACGACAAAAACTCGCTGTGAATAAGTGGCTCGAATTATTTCAAATCTCCTGTACAAAGCGGAAAATAATAATGATACTTACACGGTCTTAAATTCTGCATGACATCGGTAATGTCCGTGATTTCGTTCTTATTTCTGTGGTCCCAATTCGTGTACATTGGAGGCGGTGGCATTCGTTGCCTGTGATGCATTGGATGCAAAGACGGCGGTGAACCGGTACTACTCGTATCCGATAAAGGCGGCGGTGGTAGCATCTGCGGCGTGCTCCGATCTCTAGCCTTCTCCCTTTCAGGGGTGCTCTCCACTGTTTCTTCGTTCACTATGCTGTCCTCATCCGACGATGATTCTGCAATACAAATTAAGATTCGTTAAAAACGTGTTAGCATTTTTTTAATGTTAACATGATATCGATTTTCTTAAATCACCAAGAGCGCTATTAATTTTATAGCATGTTGAAAGAATATGTTCGAAGCACTAACGAGTGTGCCAAAATTAGCGATGCAGTTTCAAATCATATTCGAGAAACGATTGCCAATATAACGCCAGAAAAATGGGAAAATTGCATTGACATAGAATTGAAATAGACAATATAACATATATTTAGAAAATGTAAATATTCATCAGATATGTATAATTAACTTAAATGAAAGTGATGGAGACAGCACAGACCTTGAAGATGTCTAAAGTACATATGTGAAAAAGTGTTTTCTTAAGTGCGATATTCAATTCATTTCAAATAGTTTGTCAGGTGCTTCATTAATATTAGATTATTGTTAACATTACCAATTGTTATGGATAAACGTAGTTATTTTAAAATGAATTAGAAATGTATCATTAATATGGGTTTGGCCATTATGTCTTTTGCGAGAGTGGTTCCATAAGTACCCGACCTGACCTAGAGATGGAAGTAGTTGTTTGAAAAATATCACTGTATTAAAAAGTACACAATCTATAAAGTATACGTTTCAAGTTTGAAGACGCCACGTTGTTAAGTATTTGTTTGGTAGCTATCAACAGTGAACGTTTTCAGTGAATTTCTAAAATTGGAGAAAATTGGCCATCGTTACGTGATACAATACTTTTATTTGAAAGGCCTCAGCCCAACCGATATAAAAGCTGAACTGGATTCTACTCTGGGTGAGTCTGCTCCTTCGTTTACAACAGTGAAATATCGGGTAGCAGAGTTTAAACGAGGCCGTACGAGCTGCTAAGATGAGCATCGCAGTGGTCGACAAAATGAGGTAACGACTCCAGAAATGGTGAAGAAAATCCACAAAGCGGTACTGAATGATCATCGACTGAAAGTGCGCGAGCTAGCAAACATAGTAGGCATTTCAAAAAGTGCGGTATATCGCATATTATCTGAAAATTTGGATATGAGAAAGCTGTGTGTAAGATGGGTGGCGCGTTTGCTCACAGTCGAGCAAAAATAGTGACGTGAAGATGTTTCAATTGAGTGTTTAGCGAAGTTTCACAGCAACAAAGCAGAACAAAGAGAAAGAACAATTAAAACAATAAACTCAAAAGGGAGAACCGGCTCCAAAGAAGGCAAGGTTATGGCATCGTCATGAAAAAGGAAAACTATCAACGGCGACTATTATGCGACGTATTGGTGGCAACATTTGAAGCGTTTTAGAAGGAATAAAAAAAATTTTGTGCATCGTTTCATACCAGGATGAGACTTGGGTCTACCAGCATGATCCTTAATCAAAACAAGATATCGATTTTTTGGGATGCAAAAGGAATTTTGTTCGCGGATTACCTCCAAACTGGTAAAACAATAAACTCAAATTATTATTGTAACCTTTTTGACCACTTGGATGTAAAAATTCCTGAGAAAAGACCAGGTTTACAAAAGAAAAAATCATTTTTCATCAAGACAACGCATCCTCTCGCACAGCTCGAAAAATCAGTGAATTAAAGTACGAATTGTTGCAACATCCACCCTATTCGCCACATTTAGCTCTCTCTGACTTTTGGCTGTTCTCAGATCTTAAAAAATTCATGCGTGGAAAACGATTTTCATCGAATGAAGAGGTAATATCAACCGTGGAAGCGTATTTCGACAGTCTTCCGGATTCTCACTTAAGGGGTGGAATCCATAAATTAGAAGATCACTGGAGCAAATGAATTGAAGTTCAGAGAGGTTATATTGAATAATAAAATGTATTTCAAAGCATAAACGTGTTTTTCTTGTCGAACGACAAAACTTATTGAACAACCTGGTATATAAGTATGTACACATCATAAAACACAACTAAAAAACTTGATTAATGATGGACCTGTCTCGTAGACGTAATAACAGTGCATTTTGATGACCTTGAAATTACTTTTTCCAAGGTTCATGTCCCTGACAAAATTGATTGTAGCCGCGATTTGTAAGTTAACTGTTAAAATATGACTCACCGTCTAACATTTTCAACCCATCAACGTTCTGGATGGTCAAATCAAGACTGAAATTGTATGGAATTTCAACTAGAAAATGTGTTTTATCTTGTATTCATTGTCCACATAACAACAAACAAAATTATTATCCCAAATGTGATAATGATTTTATTATTATTTATGAGAATAAACAAACACCCGCACAGTGACATAGAAGATAAATTGCAAATAAATAAATAAAATTTTATTTGAACGAAAACAGTCGTAAAAGTAGAACAACAACTCACCGAGGGATGCCCCGATAACACTCACTTAATAGATTTGTTGAACACAAAATAAACTTACAAACAATGATAATGATTGTAAAGCACATAGACATTTAATATACAGAAGGATCATCACTGTCAACAATCGTATGTATACACACACGAATATATGTATATATATATATGAAAGACTCGAGCACAGTTTGTGGATTGGTGGTGTTATCTATATACATAAATGGCCAGCGGAAAAGAAAATATATGCCGCCAATTTCACTGCCGATTAAAGACGCTGGATGTGCTTATTTGATTGATTCGTTAGGTTGTCGAACTTTAAGAGATTTAGACTGTCGAATAATTAGAATGTTTTTTTCTTACTACGTTATATTATAATATAAGCGAAAAATTGTTGCAGCATATTAACATGCCTTTATTTTATTTAAAAATGCTTTTACTTATATATACGTGGGTTGTCTTTTAAGTTTTGCATATAAAACTAGAGTAAAACAATAAATAGCTTTTAAACACTTCATTGTTTCTCGAAGTATTCTCCACGAAGATTAATGCACTTTCGCATACGCTCGAATCAACTTTGGAAGCAGTTGTTCCACTCGTTTGTTGGTACAGTCAAAATTAGGTTTTTGAAGGCATCGATTGCTCCTTCTGGCGACTGGAACTTTTGACCACGCAGTCCCTTCTTGATCTTCTGAAAGGTACAGAAACCATTTCGACTTAGGTCCGGACTGTACGAACGATGGTCTAAAATTTCGATGTTTTGTTGTGTTAAAAATTCATTTGTTTTGCGAGCTGTGTGCGAACTTGCATTGTCTTGGTGGAAGATGAATCGTCGTTCGGGGTTGATTTTTCGAAGCTCAGCGATGACTTGTAACAAACAAATTGTATATCAATCGGCAGTAACAGTTCTTTGATCTTGTAGAGACATTGGTTTTGCATGACCTGCTTTCGAAACAAATGTCGCGACCATCTTTTTGGAGACATTTCGAGAATGGATGACAAACAGACGACTAGCGTTTATTTTCTGGCTCATATGAGTAAATCCAAGATTCATCACCACTGACAATGTTGTACACGTTTTTAGAGTATTCGGCGTTTGAAACGAGCTACAGCTTTTTAACACCAATTCACCGCAGTTACTTTGTGTTCTTCGGTCAACAGATGCGGTATCCAACGGGAAATTAATTTCTTTACACACAATTTTCCGGTACACCTGGTATATGTAAGTAACTGACTACTTTCCAGAAATTCAATTCTATAATGATATTATTTCCATATATAATATTATTATAAAGGCTGTTTCAAATTGCGCGTTTTTTTTAGAATAAACAAAATATAGATGGCGCACTGAATTTGTCTGGGTATGTGGGCATTTAAAAAGTGTGAAGTATGACATTTATAAAAATGGCTTCGTACACGGTACAACAATGCGTTCAAATTGTTGAATTATTTTATGAAAATCAGCGTTCTGTGAAAAAAGTTATTAGAAAATTTTATGGTTTACATAATCGTCCTTCTGAAAGCACTATTGGTCGAATTATTAAAAAATTTCAAGAGACCGGTTCCGTGGAAGATCAAAAAAGTGAAAAATCCAGTCGTAGTGGTCGTTCACAAGAAAATATTGGTTTGGTTCGTGAAAGTGTTGCTGAAGATCCTGAAATGTCCATTAGACGACGTTCACAACAACTTGGACTTAGTGGATCAACAACATGGCATATTTTACACAAGGATTTAGCTCTGAAGGCATATAAAGTTCAAATAACACAGGAACTGAAGCCATTAGATCATTTAAAACGTCGTTCATTTGTCAATTTCATTAATGAACAACCAGCTGATTTTTCTCAAAAAATAATGTTTTCCGATGAGGGACATTTTGAACTTGGTGGTTATGTTAATAAACAAAATAGCCGTATCAGGGATGGGGAAAATCCACGAATTATTCATGTGAAACCTATGCATCCTAAACGAGTTACTGTTTGGTGTGCATTATGGTCAGGTGGTGTAATTGGACCTTACTTCCTTGCAAATGCTGCTGGTGAAGCTATAACTGTCAATGGTGATCGATATCGTCGGATGATAACCGAATTTTTGTGGCCTGAATTAATGAATATTGATTTAGAGGATATGTGGTTTCAACAGAATGGCGTTACACCTCACTTTGCACGCGAATCAATTGATTTATTGAGAGAAACATGTCCTGGACGTGTAATCTCAAGAAACGGTGATGTTAATTGGCCACCAAGATCATGTGATTTGACACCTTTATATTATTTTCTTTGAGGTTATGTGAAAGCTTCAACTCCAAAAGAGGTGAAGTCAGGACGATCGGCAAAAAAGTGTTTTGTGATGCAAAAGGAATTTTATTGATTGATTATCTTGAAAAAGGTAAAACAATTAACACAGAGTATTATTGTAACCTTCTAGATCAACTGGATGCAAAAATTCGTGAAAAAAGACCTGCTTTAGCGAAAAAAAAAATAATTTGTCATCAAGACAATGCGCCTTCACACAAAAGTGTTTTGACGATGGCTAAATTGAATGAATTGAAGTACGAATTGCTTGAACAACCACCGTATTCACCAGATTTGGCTCCGAGTGATTACGACCTCTTCAGAAACTTGAAACAATTCGTTCGTGAAAGCGTTTTTCATCGAATGAAGAAGCTATTTCAGTCGTGGAACAGTACTTTGCAGAGCTTCCAGAAAATCATTACAGAGATGGTATAAAATTATTGAAGGATCATTGGAATAAATGTATTGAAGCTGAGGGAGATTACATTGAATAAAAAAACTAATTTCATTTAAAAATTCAGTTTCATTTTTGTTTTCAAAACTTTTCTACCAACCTGTACGTTAGTCTCTTTTAGAATAAAACCATCTTGTGTTCATTTCATTTTATTACTATTATTATTTGCGCCAAATGACAATTAAAAAACTAGGAAAGAAAGGAAATATTTTAAACGAGGTTAGTCACGTTTTTATATAGTTATTACAATTATTTAAAACACGTTATCAAGTCACTGCACAATAAATTAAATAATCACATCGAAAATGCCAATTACTAAGTTTTGTTTGGAAAAGAACGTAATTATTTCAAGAAATACGTCCATTATCTACTTACATGAATCAATAAAAATCCCATTTCCGAATATTAAAACCTTAATAATTCACCTTTTCCAACCCACCACCAGCATTTATATTCAAGATAGATCAGATTCTCACACGAACAGTTCACGTAAACACCAAAATAGATACGAAGAACAATAGAAGAACATAAATTACGACCAGAACGGTTCACTGCATACTATGATCTCCGATAAGTATTATCGGAAAGCGATATCGTAACACAATACAACTAAAGTCGACGCTGTTAAGTATATAATCGCGTGGTCACTGCATCTAAAAACAAAGACATACACGATAATATGTAAATAGATGTATAGACGTGTACGTCTACTTACAAACTAACGAATGAGCAACAGATTATTGAAATCGTCGGAATTTGTTTTGGCGATGACGTCTGCCTCAGTCAACAGCGCAAAGTATAACCGGTAGTGAATGTGAAAAGATAAATGATATTCGAAAATTAACATAAACACCGCAGATACGAAAATAGGGATCGTAAAATGCAGGAATTAGTGGATTTATTAGAGTTGTGTATCGGAATAGACACCTAACGACAAAACATTAACGCGTTTTACTACTATTACAACTACTAGTCTTTTACTAATTGTGAAATTATTGTGTTTTAGTTGCTTCAATTAATGAGAGTTTTATGTTTTCTTAGAAAACAATTCCGTTAATTCGCTTCGACATTAAAATTGGAATGTTTTTCTTTTTTTTATTTTACGTGGGTAACCGTGATAGAATGAAATATAAAAATACGAGGCATATTCCTTAAATATACTACCGGCCATAAACGGAGAGTTCACGATAGGTAAAATACAAAAAAATAGTACACTTTTGGTAAAACAATTTATATACGAATAAAAAAGTAATTACTACGAGGATAGACGTTTATATTTCGGGAACAGCAAACGAAAAAAGTTTTTATTATGGAAAATAGTTTTATTTCTTTTCAAAATATTCTTCTTGAAAATCAATGCACTTTAGCATTCGTTTAAATCAATCCGAAAAGCATTGCTGCCACTGTGAAGGCAGTACCTCCAAAATATGAGTTTCGAGTGCTTCAACTGCCTCTTCCGACGTAGAAAACCATAGACCACGAAGTTTATTCTTCACATGTGGGAACAAAATGAAATCACAGGATGATACGTCAGGGTTGTACGGCGGATGGCTCATCAATTCAATGTTTTGCCTGGCCAAATATTCAATTGTTTGAACCGACCTGTGAGAGCTCCCATTGTCATGGTGGAGAATAAGTCGTTTTCGATTTGTTCAAAAATTTTTGGCAAAGAAATAGTTGCGTACCATTCGGAATTGATCGTTCTACAACTCTTTAAAGGCACGGTTGAAACGTGACCGGTTTTTCCGAAAAAAACAGGCGACCATTTCTTTTAATGTGCTTCGAGCGCCATCGGCTTTTTGGCTCATCTTTAAATACCCACACAGTCGACTGCTGTTTACAATCGGGCTCATACGTATAGATCCAAGATTCATCACCTGTGACGACTTTATAAGTGTTCTTTGAAGCACCGCCATTGTATTTTTGTGCATTTCTTGGCACCAATCGACACGAGTCCTTTTTTGAGCGGTTTGTCAAATTATGTGGTACCCAACGTGAACATAGCTTTTTAACGGCTAAATGTTCACGCAGGATCTCATGCACGCTAGTGTTACTAATACCTAGAGATGCCTCGATCTCACAGTATGTCACATGACGGCCTTGTATTATCAATTCAAGCCGAAAGTTATGAAACATAATTGCACGAAAATGTTCGCGAGTTAATTTCATTTTTTCGCTGACATAAAATGTTGAAGTTACTGTCAACAATAGAAAGAATAATCGGATAATAAAACTGTCAAAGTAAATATATCGTCAAAAATGACGATGACTTCACGATGCAATCATCAGATCAGAGGCAACACTAACAGTCTTGCCAGTTCCCGAAATACAAACGGCTACCCTCGTATAAAAATAAACTATACATCCTTATAAAACAAAATAATATCATTACTTCTATCAAGAAAAATTGGCACTTTTTATTTTAAGCGACTTTCGTCAAAATATCTATCTTTACACTTAATAACTTCTTTAAACATTTTGTGTAGTCTCAACACAAGTTTTTGAAGACTTTCAACTGGAATATTGTTTCAAGCATTCGTCTAGAATTTGCCCGAGCAAGTTGTAATACGAGTATTCGTGAACAAACACACAAAATGCCAAAAAGAAAGGAATTGAGTGCAGAAATTCGTAGTGCTATAATAACATTACACAAAGAAAAATTGTCATTGCGGACAATAGTGCAAAAATTAAAATTAACATTACGCAGTGCAAGATACAGTGAAAAGGTGCATAACAACAGGTGCAATGCAACGTAAAAAACATGTCGGAAAACCAAGGATAACCACTAGACAAGAAGTAAACATCTCCACAACTTCGCGCAGAATTAAATAAAATTTGTGAAAATCCGGTATCGCTGACTACCGTAAAAAGGCGTTTATCAAAGGCAGGTTAAGAGGGCGATTTGCTGTTCGTAAACCATTGCTCCGATCAAAAATCGTAAAGAACGATTACAATGGGCCAAGAAGCACCAACATTAGGATGTGGAAATGTGGAAGCGGGTTCTGTGGACGGACGAATTCAAGATCCAAGTGTTTGGAAGTAATCAGCGCGTTTTTGTTCGCAGACAAGTTGGCGAAAGGACACCAAAATGTGTTGTGACAACAGTTAAACGCGGTGGAGGTTTAGTTGGAGATATGTATAAAATTGATGGAATTTTAAGAAAAGAAGGATATTTGAAAATTTTAAAGAAAGACTCAATTCCGTCCGCAATTAAATTGATAGGAGAAGGCTTTTATTTCCAACAAGACAATGAGCCGAAACATAGTGCTACACTTTGTAAGGACTATGTGAAACAAAAGATGAAGGATTTATTGTAAATATAGTTTGACCCACACAATTGCCCGACATGAATCCTATCGCATTGCTGTAGGATGAGCTACGAGGGAGCGTTTTTATATTCGCGGAATGGGGGACAAGAGGTGGAAATAAAAAAACCAAATTATTTTTCTTTTTCAATATATTCACCTGCAAGACGGATACACTTTTCACATCTTTCAATTAATTTATTTATACCCTCATAAAAAAATGATTTCTCTTTATCTGCAAAATACGCCGAAACTGCCTCCTTGACTTCATCATCGGTAGTAAATTTTTTACCCCGCAGCTCTTTTTCATTTTCGGAAACAGGTAATAATCACTCGGGGCCAGGTCTGGGCTGTAGGGTGGGTGATTCACAATTTCGAAGCCCACCTTATGCAGGGCAGCTAACGCAACGCGGCTCTTGTGGACGGGCGCGTTGTCGTGCAAAAGCAGAACACCTTTTGTCAATTTTCCCCGTCTTTTCTCTTTAATGGCTTCTTTTAGTCGCTCTAATATTGAAGCGTAATATTCTCCGGTTATAGAAACACCTTTATCTTTATAATCAATCAACAATATTCCTTCCGAGTCCCAAAATACCGTTGCCATGAGTTTCCCAGCTGATTGTGACACTTTAAATTTCTTGGGAGGTGCTGTGCCCTTTTTATGCCACTGCATGGAATCTTGTTTGGACTCAGGTTTATAATGATGAACCCAAGTTTCGTCTCCAGTAACAATTCCACTCAATACACCATCCTTGTCTTCATTACAGAGATCCAAAAATGCACGCGAACACTCTACGCGCTGTTGTTTTGCGGCGGCGTGAGCATTCTCGGCACCCATCTTGCGCTGACCTTAGACATGCCGAGATGATCGTGTAGGATTTTAAAAATTGTTGTATCGGATACTCCAACCATTTCTGCGAGTTGTTTCTTCTTTAGTCGAGCATCTTCGAGTACAATTTGTTCAACTTTTTGGATAAGTGCTGGCGTGGTCACCTCAATGCTCCTGCCCGGCCTCGGGTCGTCTTCAAGGGATTCCCTTCCTTGTTTAAATAAACTATGCCACTTGTACACCATGGTTTTTCCTGGACAAGAGTCGCCGTAAACCAATGACATCTCATTCATTATGGTCGCGACTGATTTTCCTTGCCTGGTAAGGAACTTTATAACGGCACGATATTCGATTTTTTCCATATTTCACTTTTCACTCCCGATTATGTTACTTGGTTGACGATAGCTCAAAGACTAACTGTCTAATAACAATGAAACTTCGTATTTATACTAATCATGAGTCGCTGCACAGGCCACGCCCCCAATGCGCCTACTCACCCCTCTACAACCCGCTCATTCCGCGAATATAAAAACGCTCCCTCGTACATAGAAAAGTAAGAGAACACTGTTCAAAATCGTAGCAATAGCTGTGGGAACACCTCATAAATGCTTGGAACAATATTCTAGTTAAAATTCTTCAAAAACTTGTGTCGAAACTCTCCAAAATTTGTAAAGAAGTTATTAAGTGTAAAAGTGACGTCGAAAGTCGGTTAAAATAAAAAGTGCCAATTTTTTAAGTAATTACATTATTATTCATATGTATATATAGTTTTACCAAAAGTGTACCCCTTTTTTGTATTTTACCTATAGTGATCCTTCACTTATGGCCAGTAGTGTACATTGGAAAAGTTAACTTAAAACGATTTGGATATGTTTGCAACAATCAATGGTTGCGTAATCAGAATATTTTAAATGTTGCGACGAAACTTTAGTTCGCTATATATCAATTTAGGTTTCAATGTTTTGCAACTAGTACAATGTCCTTCTTAAGATCTCGTGTAGTGTATTATTTATGAAATAACTAGCACAATGTTCTTTTTAAGATTTCGTGCAGTCTACTAATCTATGAATGAAAATATAATTTATACACTCCGCGCAACATGAATAGGACCACCCGACTTGTTGCAAGCTTTCGGTGGTTTGAAAAACAATCCATTTACTAAAAATACAATGCAAGTTTGTAATTATGGAAATGGGACGTTTTAAAGGGAAAAATTAAAGCGTTCTACAATCAAGAAGGGTATTCAAGGGCTACTGCAAAGAAAATAAGTCGATCACACCAGGTTGTGAACAATTTTATTAGAGAGAATTATGGAAAACGTTTTAAAGGGCGTTGATACGGAGAAGAAACTGGTTTTCACTATAATGATAACTATACGAATGTAAACGTTAGAAATTGAGATTCGTAAAGTGAAATTGCATTCACTTATACTGTCGACTTTTTCCAACGTAAAATAAAATTACTGTACGTCTGCTTTTGAATATTTCGAATATCTGGCCGTGCTGGAACTGACATTGACATGATTTTGATTAATAATACAGGTAATAATTATGAGTTCGAAACGTAAAATTATGTACATGAAAAGGCACGAATTGGTTTTCGTTGTGAACTCGTGGCCTATAAATTGAACGTATTACCTTTTGTAAAGATGTCGCAATTCAAAGCTAAAGAAAAAAGTTATAATAGAGTAATAATAGAGGTCACTTTTGTTGTTTAAATTCCTATCAAAGCAAGTAATCGCGGTTGAGGGGGAACAATTTGAAAATTAAGAAAGAGGCCTTGGGATTTGCTTCTTTATTTGGCAGTTTTAAATAGTTGTTACTTGCTTTTAATTTAACATGTATTTAAGAACGCGTAATAATACATTTATAAATGAAATGTTTTTTGTTTATAAATGTTTATTCTGATTTATAAAATTGAAAACGAGATTAAGTTTTTTAAGACTTTTATTAGAGAATAGGAAGCACATTTAGCTGACGACGTTGTCTTATTCAGTTACAACACTAGTCAATAGGATTATTTTTTTGCACAGAGGTAGTGTATATACAATTTTAAAATCCATCAGGTTTTTCAGTAAGGACATAACAATTTTGTATTTGAATAAAACACAGAATAATTGAGATATTTGTCTGAATATATTTCAGGTGCAGAAAACATGTTACATTTAACTACGGAATTCGATCTCGTTCATATGACTACCGCGAGTACGTTTGCAGCGATCGATCTTTGCAGCCAATTTTTCACCACTCTTTCACATATATAGATCGGAACGTTGACAATTTCGCGTTCGATATTGTCTCTGAGGTCCTCTAACGTTGTTAGCTTGTTGGCATAAACATACGACTTAACGTAACCCCATTAAAAGAAATCCAACGGCGTTAAATCGCATGAGTGAGGTGGTCACTCGATCGAACCATTTCTCGAGATTACATGGTTATCGAACTTCCCTTTCAATAGATCAATTGTTTGTCCAGTTGTCTGGCATGTGGCATGATCTTGTTGGAACCACACATCACTGATGTCAAGTCCATTCAATTCTGGCCAAAAAATAGTCTTCCAACATGGCACGATAGCGAACTCGATTGACTCTAACATGGCGATCATTTTCATCGACAAAAAATATGGTTCAATCACACCTCTGGCATGAAATCCACACCACACGGTCACTTTTTGTCGTTGTAATGAAGTCTCTTGAAGCACATGCGGTTTGTTACTGTCCAATAACGCATACCAAGTAACAAGCATTGACAAAGCCATTAAGCCAAAAACGAGCTTCATCGCTGAAGATGATTTTTCGATGAAATTCAGGTTTTTCTTCAAACTTTAGCAGAGTCCAATCCGAGAAGTTTTCGTGCTTCAAATGGTCAAGGGGCTTCAATTCTTGAGTTAATTTAATCTTGTAAGGGAGTAAGCCAAGATTTTTACGCAAAATTCGCCACAATGTACACAATGTAGTTTGAGGGATTCCCAGTTTCTGTGAATGGCATGGAGTCGACTGATTTAGCTCATTTTGAACTGAAACAATTACGGCTGCGGCGTTTTCGCTACTTCAACCGGTGCGTTGTCTCACTGGCACAGGAATATCCAATAGTGAATATTTTGACTCGAGTTAAGCCACTATAACACGCACAGCCTGTCCGGCGGGACGATTATTGCGGCCGAAAATTGGAGGAAGCGCTCTTAAAGTTGTGACCACCGACTCAGAATTGCGATAGTAATTTTTAATAATTACCAAACGTTGCTCGTTCGTGATCTTCACCATGATAAAAATGTTAGCCTTGACTGACGTATTGACGTTGACAGATCATGAAAAATATTCAAGGGTGTGTTCATATTAAAAGACTAAATTGTTATGTCCCTATTGGAAAACCTGATAACATATATTTTTATTTTTATAACATGTGATTTATGCGTGACACCAAAAGGAAGAAACAAAATATATGTACTTAGATAGTGAGTTACGAACAAGTGACATACATACGATCGTATCGTACGTTTTGCGTTTGTATTGTATGTATCTGTTATATTAATAAATATGTGAAAAAGTAAATACAATCTTTTCTATATTTTATTTTTTAATCAAAATTTAATAACATGGTTTTAGTTAGGCTGTTTTTAAAGACTTAACGATATTAAAATTAAAATATTCTATTTGGAATGTATTTTATGTATATTATTATTGTTTTATAAATATTATTATTTTATATGTATTATGATGTATTGCAATCAAAGCCTTTATTTTACCGTCATCAGCTTCGACTGGCCTTCCAGAGCGAAATTTCCGGAACGAAATGTTTTAAACCAATTTTGGCATTGGCGTTCTGAAAGCACATCTTCTCCATACACAGCGCATAACTTTTCCCTCGCTTGAGCAGCATTTTTACAATAAAGTAAAATATGCCGAAAATGCTGCTTTTGATTTTCCATATTTGAAAGGGCACCACACAAAAACTATTAGGCGGAAACCCATAGTGAGTACCATAAACAGTCCCACTTATAAATTATCTAAATATCTCTCGAACATTCTCAAACCTTACACCGGCAATAGTGATTCTTTTATTAAAAATTCCAAACATTTTGTCCAAAGACTAAATGGCCTAACGGTAGATCCTCATGATCTACTAGTTAGTTTTGACGGCAAATCTTTATTTACCAGAGTTCCTATACCCAACACTATCCAAATGATCCGTCAAATCCTTTCCACTGACAACCAACCTGATGATTTGGCCAATCTGGTGAATACTTGTTTAACCTCCACCTATTTTCAGTTCCGTGGTAATTATTATGAACAAGTATCGGGTGCAGCTATGGGGTCTCCTCTCTCTCCTGTTGTCGCTGACATTTTTATGGAGGCATTCGAACAACAAATTCTACACTCCTGTAACCAAAAACCAAAATGTTGGTTCAGATATGTGGATGACACCTTGGTTATTTGGCCCCATGGTCGGGATTCCTTGAATAACTTCCTCGTTTTCTTAAATTCACAACACGATTCCATAAATTTCACCATGGAGATTGAATCTGAAGGTTCCCTTCCTTTCCTCGACGTCTTGGTAACTCGTCATCTGGATGGTTCACTAGGACATTCAGTGTACCGCAAACCCACACACACTGATCGGTATCTCAATGCCCTCTCCCATCATCATCCCGCCCAGAAACAGGGCGTTATCAATTCCTTAGTCCAAAGAGCTGTCAACATATCTGACCAGCATTCTATATACCAGGAATTAAGTCATGTTACCAAAGCTCTTATAAATAATAATTTCTCCAACCATAATATTCAGCGAACCATAGATCGACATCTTAATCCCAAAATCTCACAACTTAATACACAGCTTACATCATCTCTCCCCCTCTCTAAAGCCACCTACCTTATATACAAGGTGTTACTGACCGCATCAGTAGGGCTCTTCTCAAAAACAACATCAAAACCATCTTCAAACCCCATTCCAAATTATCTGACCCTTTTTCCGTAAAAGACCATGTTTCTTTAGAATCAGCTGGTGTGTACAGGATTCCTTGTTCATGCGGCAGGGCATATATTGGTGAAACAAAGCGGTCTGTCGGCACTCGTGTTTCTGAACATGAGCGTTGTACTAGGTTGCTGCGCATAGCCGGTTCTGCACTTGCCGAGCATAGGCTGGAAACCGGGCACCATATTCAGTTTAATTCAACCAAGATCCTATCCCGCACTAACCATTTCTATGGTCGCAAAATCCGTGAAACTATAGAGATCTTTAAACACCTCAATAACCTTAACCGCGATGATGGCTACCCCCTGCATAACGCTTGGCAATCCTGCATCTCTAATCTACCCAACCGCAACCGTAACGCTCCATTGACCCATGACCCATTATCCATATATAAACGCGTCCCCCATCGACACCAGTTTCAGTGCAGTAGTTCAGCCCTGAAGATGTCCCATACAAATGGGTACAAAACGTCGGCAGATATACTAGTGACGCGGTTCCAGCCCGGAAACCCAGAAGCAGATATTAGGCGGAATTTAAAAAACTTTTTCCCAAATAATGCTTACTTTGTTAGCTATTAAAATATGTAATAAAAAATTGGCTTCAGTATGAAGTTGGGTATGAAAAATACAAGAGTCATCTATTGGGAAAAAACGCAACTACTTTCCGAACGATCCGATATTTTCTATAGTAATTATATTAATTTTTTTTATACTTAAATTAACGCACACGTACTGGTCGGCAGCAACATTTGTCGTCGAGTACGCATTGTACGTCGGAGAACCGGATTATTTGACCGGCTGCGTCACTGTTGCCGCCAGGTAGTTACATGACGCTTCCCCAGGTGCATAGTTGACAGTGTCGAACATTTCGTCTCTATTGGGGTTGCTCTGGGGGTCGATGCGTTGAACGCGAAGCGAGGTGTTTTGAACTATTTCGTTACGAACAATTTCAACTGTTTCTTTTTTATTTAGTATTCGAACTGCCATATTTGTACTTGTAGAACTACATGCACTTGCACCTCCACTGCCTGAACAGTTCGCCGTTCAAAATAAAATTGTTTAAATCATTTGTGTGTTTTGTTGCAATTACATAGGGTTTTCAAAACAGAGAGTTTACCTTATCAGCTGTAATATTGTTTATTTGAATAATGTGAAAATATACACGTGGGCAAACACTTATGCACATATAAATTAAAGATTGTTAAGTAATGTGTCGCTATAAATGAACAGAATGTACAAATAGAAAATATTTCCAGATACAGGGTGTTTAAAAAAAGAGTGTTCAGACATTTTATCAAGTTATAATTTTTGTTAATGCAAATTAAAAAAATCCTAGTGAAAATGGGTCTGACAATCGATCGCCTTCGAGTCATAGACAATTCTCGTACTATAAAAACCATTAATATTAAAACACATGGAATAGCTTCACAAAATATTTTTTAAAAATAATAAAATAAATACATTTTTTAGGTATATTTCGCCATACGGCCTCGTCAGGAGGATCCAAAAGTGAAACTGCTTCAGTTTTATTGGAGTTTTACTGTTATATGGAGTTTTATAACACACTACACACACTATCTGTGATCCAGTATAATTTAAATTTGGAAACACCATAACTTTTCATATTCTATAAACGACCAAGCGACTGTTCCTACGTAATAGTTTATCCGTCATATGCATTCCTGTATCGACATCCACAGCACTAAACATGTTACAATACTGACTGCCGATAGATGATGAAACGTATGCCTATGCATACGTAGACACTCCTTTCGATGTACGTTACTGGAACTAAACCAAAGCAATGCGAGCTTTATGTAGAAGTGATTCAAAAAAAATAAAAATTCAAAAAAAAGCAGATGTTGGATATATACGTGGGCAAGGTGAAAAGTTCTCGTCCAGATACAGAGATAGCGCTACAATTAACAGAAATTTATGTTTTCTGCGTGGCCTGCATGTGTCTTTAGTTCATATGAAAACTTTCAACTTGTTCTCTCAAGTAGTTTGTTTGCAAGAATTTTTGTAGTAGACGTGTGCGTGTTATTCTTTTAAATGGATAAACTTGAATATCGTGCTGTTATAAAATTCTTTGTTTTGGATGGTTTAACCCCTATGGAAATTCATCCGAAGTTGACAAAAGTGTACGGGGACTC
Source organism: Dermolepida albohirtum (assembly GCA_031893035.1). Classification (NCBI taxonomy): domain Eukaryota; kingdom Metazoa; phylum Arthropoda; class Insecta; order Coleoptera; family Scarabaeidae; genus Dermolepida; species Dermolepida albohirtum. The sequence goes on along the minus strand of JAVIWB010001556.1, from coordinate 136,082 downwards.
TGCTCTTTCGATGTCAACCACTAAGAAGTGGGCAGCTGAATTTAAACGTGGTCGTACGTCCCTCGAAGATGATCCACGTGAAGAACGGCCAAAAACCGCAACCACACCAGAAATTATCGAAAAAGTACATGATATTATGTTGGACGATAGGCGAGTGAAAGTGAGTGAGATAGCTGAGGCTGTGGGGATATCGGAAGAAAGGATGCGAAACATTTTGCACAAAAAATTAGAGATGAGAAAGCTCTGCGCAAGATGGGTGCCGCATTTGCTGCATGTCGATCAAAAGCAAATGCGCAAACGATTTTCGGAGCATTCTTTGGACCGATTTAACAAGAATCCGACCGATTTTTTGCGGCGATTTGTCACCATGGATGAGACATGGGTCCATCACTACACGCCAGAAATGAAACAGCAGTCGAAGCAGTGGGTGGAAGCCGGTGGTTCAGTGCCAAAGAAAGCGAAGTCGATCGTATCTGCCGGAAAAGTCATGGCCAGCGTGTTTTGGGATGCAAAAGGAATCTTGTTAACCTTCTTGACCAGCTGGATGCCAAAATTCGCGAGAAGAGGCCTGGTTTGAAGAAGAAAAAAATCATTTTTCATCAGGACAACACACCCGCACACGAGGGTGCGTTGGCGATGGGAAAATTGCGGGATTTGGGGCACGATTTGCTTGGCCATCCTCCCTATTCTCCTGATTTGGCACCCTCAGACGTCCATCTATTGCCATATTTGAAAAAATTTGTTTCTGGAAAGCGATTCACATCCAACGAAGAAGTTGAAAGGACCGTAGAAGAATATTTTGGCAGCCCTCCAGACTCTCACTTCCGGGAAGGAATATTGATGTTAGAAAAACGCTGGACCAAGTGTGTTGAACTCAAGGGAGATTATGTAGAAAAATAAAATCACTTTTTAAATTTAAATCGCAGTCTTTCATTGTCAGGCCGAGACCTTTTCACCTTGCCCACGTAAAAGTAACAGTCACTTGAATAATTTCTGGGTTCTCGCCAAATCATAGTATACCAAATGGAAATTTATAGCGTATTTCCTTCGTCCGCATTCGTAAACTCTCGACACACTGCTTGCACACCTTATGAAGCCCAAAATTTATCTTAATCATTAATTTGCACTTTAAAATATATAAAATAGGTTTGCCTGGCAAATGTACTTATGTTTGTTTTTTGAGTAGGAATGCTTAAGCAGACGTATATTGACATTTCGGGGCCTATCGAAATGTCTGAGAATAACACAATAATTCGGCCAATGGATCGGAGTTCTTTAAGCACTTGTATAAAAGCAAGAACTCGGACTCCACTTCGGAATGAGCTTCACCACAAATAGCGACACACAACGCCTCACTACACTATCTCAGGTGTAACTGATTACTCTAGACAAGTATGAACCTGTCACTGGTCTCCTACGGCGTATTCGCCCCTGCCTAATCGGAGAAGGTATACTTCAGATATTAGAAAAGCACTAGTGCTTCCTATGAGCCACGCTCGATCCAGCAGAAAGTGGTCACATTAATATAAGTTGTAGAGAAAAAACTTGACGTGATAGAAGAAAACTAATTACAGTTTTGAAATCAGGATGTCTGTTTAACTTTAAAACTGATGAAAAATTGAATTGAAATTGAACAGAAATTGTGTTAAAATTGTTACCTAGTGTAATTCATGCATGCAAAAGCTTTTACGACCCTCCTTCATCTCCAAGCTTAATTGAAACGTTAATAATACCATATAATTGTAGAGCTTAAACAAACTCGCGGCATTTTCTGGAAGTTAATTTAATTTATATGACATTATATTAATTTATACTTGTACGGCAGGATTGCTGCCATGAATGGCTTGTTCATAATGAGATATTTTGCTTAGTGTACTTGTTTTTAATCCTCAATGATAATATTGATACATTGCATTTAAAACCATTGGCAAAGAAAAATCTATTAGAGGAATTCATTATTTAATTTTCTACAATAACTAAAAAAATGGAAATCTTACTATCTTTTAGTAACTAAAGATACGAAAGAGCAGATATCGTCTAAAATTACACTTCCAATATCTAATGTACAAATGGACGATGATTTTAGCATCGACCGCTTGTTCTGACGACTGGAACCTTTGACCATGCAGTCCGTTCTTGATTTTCAGAAAGGTAAAGACATCACTGGGACTAAGGTCCAGACTGTACGGAGGATGGTCCAACAGTTTTATTGCTCTAAAAATTCAATTGCATGCTGTGCGCGAACTTGCATTGTCTTTGTGGAGAGAGAAGCCCAGCGATGACTTGTGGCAAACAAGGTTGTATACCAATCGGCACTAACAGTTATTTGATCTTGTAGAGAAATTGTTGCTACATGACCTGCTTCGAGACAAATGTCGTGACCATCTTTTTGGAGCACTTCGAAAACTTTTGTTGATTTTTCACCATGGAACACCCAAACAGACGACTGGCGATTATCTTCTGGTTCGAATGAATAAATCCAAATTTTCGAGGTTGCAGCGATCTAGAGCTTTTTGACACCATTTCACCCTAGTTGCTTTCTGTTCTTCGGTCAACACATGCGGTATCCAACGGGAAACTTTTTTTGCACACATTTCTTTATGTAAAATTTTTTGAATTGGGGCCTTTGAAATCCCAAACAATGCTTCGATCTGGCGTTATGTCACATGTCGATCTGCGTTGATTATCTTGCGCACAGCATCGACGTTTTCCTGAGTGACTGTCGTTTTTGGTGAACCTGCTCTTGGATCGTCGCTAAAACTAATCCGTTTAAATTTGAACTCTCTATATCAACGAGAAATTGATAACTGATGTGGTGCTATATTGCCGAAAACAGATCAATTCGACGAGGCATTCTTGTTGAGATAATTGTCTTCGAAAATTATAAAAAATTATTCAGCGAGAATTTCACTTTTCAATTAACTTGGCAATTTAGACAGTTCGTTGAATCTATCACACTACACGTATCGCACTGAAACTTTAGATTTAGGTTAACTAAAGATGGAGGTTAATTTTTAGTACTGAAATTTGTGTAGTGGTGCCCTCTGTGTCCCACTGTGCAAAACTTAAAAGATATCCTACGTAATGTTGGCGAATGGACAGAAGTTAAAACAAAAAGTAAGAGATAGTTTTTATTGTGAATATGTATATGTTCTAAAAAAAATAATAGGAAGTGAAAGTGAAATTTGGTTCCTTTGTATTTCTCATTCTATCAAAAGGCAAGCGAGAATAAACTAAAAATTGCTTTTACAATTTAAAAAAAACGTTTTTCAATCCTGATCCTATATTATTTTATATTCATACCTGAATCATGGCGGTCCCTATCTGGACTCCTTGCCATCACTGAAGTTCTTTTCGAGGGCATGGGTAATTTGTGTCTGTTTTGCATAGCTTGGGCCAAAGCTTGTTGCACAGCTTCTTGTCGTACTTCTATCGAAACATAATATAAGAAAAAAAATCAATACGTTAAAATAGTGTCTCTTTACAGTAATACAAAGAAAAAAAGTACTATTTACAATGCACAAGTATGTATATTTAAAATGTGATAAAACAACAGATTAAAAAAACACCAACCAATAACCAGATATGTCAGAAAAATAGTACACACCGAAAGCCAAGAGAAAAGAACCATTCAAAACAGGTATGCAGATGTGCAAAACGTCAGGTGTTACTGGTGTTAAAGCACGAATGACAGAAGATAAGAGGAAGAATAATAATATAAATACATGAAAAGGAAAATTTGAAAAAAAAAATAAAAAAATAAAATGGAACAAGAAGAAAAAAGAAAATAAAATTCTTCAGTTAGTTGTGAATACCATCACGCCAAACAAGTTTTGTGTGTTTTGATTGTTTATTTTTGACGTTACATGAGGAGGGGGAAAGGCCTTACCTGAATGGTATCTGCTTTCGTTTCGTGTTAGCCTGCGGTTCCCCCTTCGATTGGCCTTACTCGCGGGGCTGACGTCCCTATTTTCTCCGGTAACACCAGAAGCACCGACATCTACATGCAACAACAACAAAACAACACTCAACATGCGAAGAGCGACAACAATAGGGGCATTGTATTGGTTTATTTGTCGAGCAGAGGAACAAGAATCAATATAAAAAAATGTCGATACACTAATTACTAAGATTAGATTAACAATGATACCTAGTGCTGAAATGTAAATATTTAATTAAAAATTATACCATATCCGCCAAGATGTACTATAAATTAAGATATTGCATACACTTGTTGAAAGAAAGAGGCAAAATATTTTCAATAGAAACAGTATTTTTGTCCACGTATTAACATGAAGTTGCGACTACAGTTCGCACTGCAAATATTTCGTCAGTAGGGGGCGCTTCGAAGATGTGCAAAAGGTTTAGATGTTAAATATAAATAAACACCTACCCTTTTAAGCAGTACTTTCTGCATGAAAGTATATGCACAAAGTGCCATGCGAGGTTAAGTATTTGTAATATCATATTTCTATTAGTTCCATATTAGGTCCATATCCGGTTCATACTATGCAATAGATTTTTAAGAAATCTAGAAGAGTGTAATATGAGGGTAGCCGTTTATATTTCGTGAGCTGGCAACAGTGTTAATGTTGCCTTCGATCTGATGATTGCATCTTGGAGTTTGTCATTTTTGACAATATATTTACCTTGACAGTTTTATTATCCGGTCGCTTATTATTTTTCATCACCTTCGGCGTGGATTATCTCAACAAGAATGCATCGACGAGCTGAATTCTTTATATGGTGATGAAGCACCATCGAAAACTACAGTATATCGTTGGTATAGTGAATTCAAACTTGGGCGGCGTTCTTTGGACGATGAATTTCGTGAAGGTCGCCCCACAACTGTTCTTGTGTCGGAAAACAATAATGCAGTGTCTGAATAGATAATGCAAGACCGTCATGTGACATACCGTGAGATCGAGGCATCCCTAAGTATTAGTAACACCAGCGTGCAAAAGATGCATGAAGATTTAGCCGTTAAGAAGTTATATTCACGTTGGGTACCACGTAATTTGACAACCACTCAAAGAAGGACTCGCGTCGATTGGTGCCAAGAAATGCACAAAAAATACAATGGCAGTGCATCAAAGAACATTTGTAAAGTTGTCACAGGTGATGAATCTTGGATCTATACGTATAAGCCTGACAGTAAACAGCAGTCAACTGTGTGGCCATTCCAAGATGAGCCAAAACCAACAAAAGTTGTTCGCGCTCGAAGCACATCAAAACAAATGGTCGCCTGTTTTTTTCAGAAAAACCGGTCACGTTATAACCGTGCCCATAGAGAGTTGTACAACGGTCAATTCCGAATGGTACATAACAATTTATTTGCCGAAAGTTTTTGAAGAAATAAGGAAAACAAACCGAAAACGATAGACTATTCTCCACCATGACAATACGAGATCTCACTGGTCGGTTCAAACAATTGTATATTTGACCGGACGAAACATTGAATTGATAGGCCATCCGCCATACAGCCTTGATCTAGCACGCTATGATTTTTTTTGTTCCCACACGTGAAGAAAAAACTTCGTGGTCAACGGATTTCTACGCCGGAAGATGCAGTTGAGACATTCAAAACTCATATTTTGGAAATACCGCCTTCACAGTGACAGCAATGCTTTTCGGATTGGTTTAAACGAATGCAAAAGTGCATTGATTTTCAAGGAGAATATTTTGAAAAGCAGTAAAACTATTTTCGATAATAAAATTATTTTTTTTTGTTTGCTATTCCCGAAATGTAAACGGCTAGCCTCGTATGTAAATTACAGATTAATATCGATCATATATTGTATAAACAAAGAAAATAGAAAGTTATCATTACATTTACTGTTATGGCGTAGATTTCTTGTACTTCTATTCTACGATTTTATTATCTATTACAAAACGGTACTGTAAAAAACAGCGTAGAACCATATTTATCCGTTTTGTACGGGCAAAATAAGGGGTAGTTTTGATGCGTATACTCTTGTGTTCTTGACTGAACATTTCAAAAAACTATTTTTAAAATTCCTAAGTGTGTAAGTAGGTGGCATAGAAAATATGGAAATTGTTTGAAGGGAAAATTATTTGAATTACAACGTCTTTTTAAACACACTTAAGAAAGACATTGTTATGGCAATGAAAACAGTTCAAAACACAGTGAACATCACTGCTTGTTAGTGTTTTAATTCACTCGCTGCTACGTTAGATGTGCTTACTGTGTTTTGGTACATTTTTTCGATCAATAAACCGATTAGTTTTACGTATATTCGACAAAGTTAGATAGACTGACGAGTATTGGCATTACACGAAACGCGTACCTACCATTGCTTCTGTTGACATTTGATTGAATTCAAAACTGCGTGTGTTTTCCATTTTTCAATTCTACATTTACTAAATGTTTTATTGACAATTAAAAAGTACGTATTGGCGGAATCTATACTTATTAAGCATTACCAAAAAATCTAAAAAAATCTAAAATCCAAAAGCTAAGTGTCATTAAAATTTAAGTACCCTAAATGTTTCAAAATATCTACTGTTCAACGTGAATCGGCAAAGATTCATTATTAGAAATAAACCAAGGGTAATAATGCAAGGAAATTCATTATTTAACATAGCGGTACCATAATCATCTCATGCAACTACAATGGGCGAACGAAAGCGATAAAGAAACGAATATATTTCCCTAAATTTTTGCTCTGGGATTGTGAACGAATTCGAACCTGAATGGTAGCGTTTTTCGTTGTGCGTGACGCGCCTTTGAGTGCGTCTTCTGGTGTGCTGTTTGGGACCATGGACGCCGTTTCCGTTGTCATTTCCCTCATCGTTTCCGCTGTTTCCCGCTACGTTTTCCCAAAGAAAAGCACAATAGTAGTTGATGATATTCAATGTGGAATGGAATGTTATTGAGGGGTAAAAAGTTAGTAAAAGACTGTTTTAAAATAATGTACGGTCACCCGAATCTACAACGGAACAGTTTAAAAATGGATTTGACGACATTTAGTCCTTATTACTTCGTGTACGGATCGACGATTATATCAGACGACGGGCACTGTTGCTTTAACTATTATTTAATTGTTTTTAGGAAAATAAAAGGCAATTTTTGTATGGAATAAAATATTTTTATTCAATCATGTATTGAAAAATAAAACTTTAATTCCATCTCATGAACAAAAGTGAAATTATTCGCTAATTGAACGGCTATATCGCTACAATGCGTAAGCGATCAAACACTAAAAACACTACATAAGTCAATTAGTGGACATAGTCGTTCACTTAATCGAATAAACATATATAAGTATTTCTCTCTAAGATTGTTTAATTTCTGTTCGTGAGATGGAAATATAGTTCTTTTTGCCATTCCTGCCGTATTGTAATAATACAATAACTTAGAGAAGAAAGGTCGATTGATGAGATTACAGATAGACTGTGAAGGATTTAATATGCGCAGCGCGATAGTAGTGACGTTGTGACACTTTGTTCCCATTTATACCAATTAATCTTGTTTCTTTTTCGAAATGCGAAATTTAACGCAAAAGTTAACGAATTAAAATTTTAACCAGAGATGTCGGACTCATATGGAAGCAGTGTAACTTTTCCGTGAAGAACATCCTAACTTACCACTCATTTTAAAAGGAATTATATTGAAAATTGAAGCACATTCTGGTAGTACAGCCACGTAAAAGTTTTGAGACATTAAATTAGTTGAAGATGAAAAATTAATAGCTTTATACGTATTCAAGGAAACCTACACGTCATTTTGCCCGTCGAGAAGTTGTAGAAACTGGTAGCAGTCATTACAATCGTATTAAAGTATTTAAATTTGTTTCGTGCGAGTTTTTGCCGTGGTTTCCAGATACGACACTGTTTTATCTGCTAATGATGACAACCTAATTGTCGAAATACTTATATAGAATACGAAAATTAATGTGGAAAGGGGTTATATATCAACCTTAAATGATTAAGTTAATCAACCGCAGCCTCCATCAAATTTACTTTAAAAAATTAATTTCGTGTTGGATACCGTATCTGTTGACAGAAGAACAGAAAGCAGCTAAGACGAATTGGTCTAGATCGCTAGATCGATCTAGAACTCTAGATCGCTTCATCGCCGGAAATTACAAACGTGTACAACATTGTTGGTGGTGATTAAATCTTGGATTTACTATACGAGCCAGAAAATAAACGCTAGTCGTCTGTTTGGGTGTTCCAAGGTGAAGAAAAGCCGGCAAAAGTAATCCGTTCTCCGTATCTCCAAAAAGATGGTCGCGACATTTGTCTCGAAAGCAGGTCATGTAGCAACAATTCCTCTACAAGATCAAATAACTATTAGTGCCGATTGGTATACAACTATTTGTTTGCCGCAAGTCATCGTTGAACTTCGAAAAACCAACCCCGAACGATGAATCATCCTCCACCAAGAGAATGTAAGTTACACAACACGAAAGACAATTGAACTTTTAACGCAACAAAACGTCAAATTTTTGGACCATCCTCCGTACAGTCCGGATCTAAATTCCAACGATTTCTTTACCTTTCCGAAAATCAAGAGAGGACTGCGTGGTCAAAGGTTCCAGTCGCCAGAAGGAGCAGACGATAACTTCAAAAACGCACTTTTAATCATACCAACAAATGAGTGGAACAGTTGCTTCCAGAGTTGGTTCGAGCACATGCAAAAGTGCATTAATCTTTGTGGAGAATATTTCGAAAAACAATGAAATCTTTAAAAGCTATCTACAGTTTTAATCCAGTTTTATATACAAAACTTAAAAGACAACCCACGTATTAAGTTGGGTTATTTGAAAAGGTCTTTAAAAGTTCTATCCAAAACTGCCAAAAATATACTATTTTATTAAAAAAAAGATGTATGACGTCAGAACCCAAAAACTAGTGCCGTCACTGGCAAGGAAAGTATACAAAATTAGACACACTTAAATAATAAGTTTACCTGTTTTTTTCAAAAATATATACAATTTTAGAATTACTGAATTTGTTCTATTGGAAGTTTCCAAACTGTAGACCAGTAGGAGAATGCTTAAGCTTTACGATTCCATAAAAAAATTATGTTTATGAAGTTAAGTTAATATGAAATTATACTCCTTTTTTAAGTAGTCTAATATAAAAACAGCCCAATTCACTTTAATTACCCCGTCGAAACTAAATTTGTCTACCAGACAAATTGATGGCAGTTGAAAAGGAATCAACTGGTCGCGAAAATAAATTAGCTGAACCTCAGATGGCGAAATTAAATTGAAAATTCGAGATCGAAAACAAAAAAAGACGAGATATCAAAACATAATTATTTGACAAAAAGATTATATCGTTGCGGCTGAAGTTAAAAAAAGAATGATGGAGGTGCCGTATGAATTTAAAAACACGAGATTGAAATCGGAGAAAAAAGGCAAAAAAACGACAATAACGAACGGGCAAAAATAAACAAACTGTCAGGCGAAATGTTTTGCACAGCCGAAAATTAAAAAGGGGCACTCGCTAGGTAAGAAAGAACGAGAGAGATAGAGGGAATGTTATCATATAATCTGTATAAACATTATAAGAGGTTCGTATTCCAAAGGAAGATACGTACGAAGCCTGACAATTCATTCTCACAATAACCGCGCGGTGTCGCCTCTGACGTAATTGAATGAAATAGTAAGATTATCCATGATGTAGCTGTTGGGATGGTATAAGATTTCTTCGCCTAGACTTACGTCAAAATGAACGATCGAAACTTAAAGCATATTCATAACTAAGTTTTGTGTAAAAATTGGTAAATGCAGTACCGGAACAATTTTTACCAGAGCCATATGGTGAAAACGCTATTAATAATAGAATTTATTTGAATGACTTTAGAGATGCAAAGGTGGGCCAGAATACATAATGGATGATTCCAGAAGTGGACAAGCGAAAAATTTGTAAAAAGCGAATTGCGAAATAATTCAGAAACAATTTGACCAATGTTCTTGAGTGAAAGATGGGCATTAGAAAGATTTATGAGAAGCTTGTCCCCAAAATCTCGATGAATGGAAGGTAGTAACGTCATCATGATGTGGCGCGACTGGTCTTTTTTAAATATGCAGATGTGTTCAAAGACGATTACGATGAAAATGTATAGAACTTGGTGACTAGATAAGTTTCTGGACCAAAATCCCGCAAGATTTAACACAAGAGTCCTTTTTTACATATTATTCCCTCCACGTAGACACGTCACGGCATGCTGAAAATTCAAATGCTTGGGGTCTGTATGCCATCATCAAGACAAATATTTATTATGTAACAAACAGTTTTGAACTGATGTTAAACAGAAAAACAATTGTTTTTAAGTGACTAAAAACAGGTTTTAAATCGCTAATAGCTTTTAACTGATAAAAACAGCAATGAACAGATAAAAGCCACCTTCAACTAATAAGAACAGCAATTAAATGACGAAGAATAGCAACGAGCATATAAAAAAAGGTTTTTAACTGGTAAACAACAGCTTTTAACTGGTAAAAATAGCACTCAACAGATAAGGAACATTAAATGATAAATGTTTTTGTTTACAATGCCGTATAGTCGGTAAACGTTTAAATTTCAAGCGTGTTGTGACGAGGACACATGAAGAAGGCTATAGAGGAGATAAAATGTGAACAAGTGCCCTGTTAAATCTTACGGATTTTTATTTCAGTCTCTCAACTTCTTTGGTGCTACCATTACAATCAAGAACAAAACATCAAAGCGTGCAATGTATTAGGTGTACCGGAAAGTTCTACCGGTTTCGGTTTCAATATGTATGTGCATATTTGGCTCTCTCTTTTTATCAGTGAACGTATACATACTGAGCTAGCATATGAACTAAAACGAAGGTGATTCATGTTAGTATTAAGTGCGAAGCGACTGTGTACTCGTGGCTACTGATAAAGTTCATTTGCGCCACTGTATTTTGTACGAATTCCGGCAAGGAAGAAATGCTACAGAAGCGTGTAGAAATTTATTGAAAGTGTTTGGTGAAACTACAGTTTTTGATAGAACATGCAGAAGATGGCGTGAAACGTTTCAAATAGGTGATTTCGATATTTTTGATAAGCCACGTTCTGGGCTACCATCTTTAATCAACGACGATACTGTCGAGTTCATTATAGAGCGAAATTCTTTTTTGAAAACATCGAAGAGCGAAAGGGTTTGATTTAGCTCAACAAACCATTTCGGACCATATTCGGAAACTAGGATTGGCGTGGAAGTATTCGAAATGGGTGCCACATGAGTTAAGTGAGAAAAATTTGAATGAACGAGTCATCGTATGCACATCTATGCTTGCGCGGAACAAAATTGAACCCTTCTTGGACCGGGTGATAATTGGGGATGAAAAGTGGATTATCTATGAAAAGATCATATGGAAAAGTGCATATTGTGAATCCAGAAAACCTGCCCCATTCGCTTCTAAACCGAAGTTCAGCTTGAGTAAAAGAATGTTGTATATATGGTGGGACATTCGAAAACCAATACATTTTGAGCTGTTGAAATCGAACAAAAAACTAAATTCGGAAAGGTATTGTCAGCTTTTTGAAAATAGCACTCCAAGAAAAGAAGCCGGCGATGTTTAATAGGAAGGACATCATAGTACTTCATATAATGCCAGACCATATACTGCTTCGGGGACTCGTCAGAAACTCGCAGAGCTATGCTCATACTCCCCGGACTTAGCACCCTTCAATTATAACTTGTTTTTGTCCTCACAATACTTTTTGCAGAGCAAAAAATTCAAAAACGAAGAAGATATCAGACAAGCACTGGTTCAATTTTTCGCCTCTAGGGATAAGGCATTTTTTAAAAAGGGGATATACAAATTGACATCACGCTGGCAAAAAGTCACAAAATAATGATGGAAACTATAAATTTTATTACAATTATATTGTTTTATTCTAAAAACGGACAGAACTTTTCGGTAGACCTGATAAATCCTTGGATTCACAAAGCTCTATAAAAGCGACGCAAATCACAGTTTCAATCCATGTTGGTGTCTGAGACTGCAAGAGAATATTCTAGAAAGAATTTTTGGACAAGGTGAACAGTAAATGAAAAAATAGCAAGGTTTAGTTTGAAGAAAGACACAAATTGTGACCCAATAAACGGATCATAATGTGCCAAGTCGTAGTTCGATCAGTGTGAAAAACTTTTTGTCCAAAAAAGTGTTGGCATAATTAGATCATGTTACCTATTCATCTGATTTAGTTTCGAGTAATTTAGAGCTGTTTCATACGCATAAAAATAAACTGAAAGAAGGAAAATTTTCTAATACTGATATCCATGAGACCGTTTCAGGTCTACTTCCAAAAATGAAACGACGCTCAAGTCAATGAGTAGATACAAGAGAAGAACTTTGACGTGTACAATTCTATATTTCTATATTTTCGAAATATTCCGGGGTTTAAAATTCCGTACCTCATCTTCTAATGAAAAATAAATTTAAGAATTAAAACGTTATGGGATTAATAGGACGTTCAAACTCAATTATTATTGATAATTGCCTGGCATCGATTTTACACACCCGGCCTCAAATTTTCGCCGCTTCATACCCCGCGCATTTACCGATGTCATAGTTATGAATACCACGATGCTTCTGCTTTATAATTGCCCATACATTTTCGATAGAATTTGCATCCGGGAATAGGCAAAGGCAACTACATGATTTAAATGTCATTTGTGGTTCACCATTGAACACACAATCGTTTGTTATTCTCCTATTTGCCTCTTATATTGTGTTGGCATTAAATCGTCGTTTTACTGCAGAGTAAATGCGTTTTTTCAAAAACCAAGAAAACGAATCGCGCCTTGAATGTAAATCTTAAAGAAGCATAACATTGACATGTTGTTTATTAGAACACGGTCGTTGCAAATTAATAATAATGCTTATCCAAAATGGCGTTTCATCAAATGGGTATTTTCATGTTTTGGTAGATGGATTATGAAGCTCTTGGGCAATTTTTAAGATTACCTACTGATGACTAATTAGATTTGAAACGTGTAAGTTTAACTGATGCGATCTTTACTTGGTGAAAATCCATAACAAAATGAAATATAAAAACCCAATCGTGTGATTTTGACAAATTTTAATCTGGTACGTAGACTTCCGAGGTCGTAGTCCGTACTATCTTCTTCTGGGCTTCCGAGCTGGAACCGCGTCACTGGTATATCTGTTTCAGTGCAACAAACAGTAGCAGTAGTTGAGCCCTGAAAATATCCCATACGAGTGGGTACGAAACGTCGGCAGTTATATCAGTGACGCGGTTCCAGCCCGGAAGCCCAGTATTGAGAAATTTTAGTTTAAAATTAGTAACAATTGCTATCTGCTTCTGGGTTTCCGGGCTGGAACCGCGTCACTAGTATATCTGCCGACGTCGGCAGTTATATCAGTGACGCGGTTCCAGCCCGGAAACCCAGAAGCAGATAGCATGGACCACGACCGCGGAAGTCTACGTACCAAATTAGTAGCAATTGTTTCACCAACTTAGCTTCTTCGGTCCAAGAGGTAAATCTAACAAGAACAGAATATATTCTAGTCAACTAAACTAATTTAAGGTTGGTTTATTTCTATAGTTTCAAGTAATGATAACATTATGCCTTTATCTTCCGAATGTAGAGGAGTAAAATCTGAATTAAAAGATTGATTACAAGTATTTAAATGTACGGATAAGTGGAATCACTTTTGTTATAACTAAAACTTCATTTGTAGTCTCATATTCTTGTTTACATAGATTTTCCAGTTTGTCTGATATACCAGGTTGTTCAATAAGTTTTGTCGTTCGATAAGAGATGGCGCTATTGGGTTCGTCGTTTTATTTTCCTAAAAGTTGTGCTACTTCTTTATGAACACGTGTGCAGTTTTCTCATTTTATGTTTTCTCATTCGTACATTCACGGGTATTCAAAGTTGACGAGTCACAGTGTTTTTTTAAAACGGAAAAAAATTGAATATCGTGCAGTTACAAAATTCTTTTTACCTTTTCAGAAGGTGCAATACTAAAACAAATTCATGAACGATTGTTAAAAGTGCATAAGGATCCTTCACCTTCAATAAGAACTATAGAAAGATGGGTTGCTGAATTTGAACGTGGTCGTCCAGTTTTTAAAGATGGTCCATGTGAAAGACGTCCAAAAAGTGCATCATCACAAGAAATCGTAGCAAAAATACAGGATGAGATTTTGGAAGAACGTCGATTAACCGAGAGAGATTTAGAAGACGTAGTGGGAGCAATATTTTGGCCGAAATTCTAGGTTTTAGAAAGCTCTGTGCAAAATGGGTACCGCATTGGTTAACAATGGACCAAAAACACATTCAAATGGGACTTTTTCAGCAACATTTGAAGCATTTTAGAAAGAATAAAAACGATTTTGCACGTCATTTCATCACTATGGATGAGACCTGGTTCTACCACCATAATCTTCAATCAAAACAAATAGCCAATGAGTGATGTGAACTTGGTACTTCGCCTCCGAAGCGAGTTAGGGTCCAGAAATCGGCCAAAAACGTGTTAGCATCAGTTTTTTTTGGGATTCAAAAGCAACTTTGTTCGTGGATTACCTTCAAACTGGTAAAATACTAAACTCAGATTGTTATTCGAAACTTTTGGACCAGTTGGATGTACAAATTCTTGAGAAAACGTCTGGATTACATAAGAAAAATTTCATTTTTCAACAAGACAACGGACCCTCTCACACAGCTCAAAATAAAAATCGCAAAAATCAGTGAATTAAAGTACGAATTGTTGGATCGTCCACCTTATTCGTCAGATGTAGCTCCCTTTAACTTCTGACTGTTGTCACATCTCGACAAATTCATGCGTTGAAAACGATTTTCATCGAATGAAGAGGTAATAGCAGCCGCGGAAGCGTATTTCGACAGTCTTCCAGATTCTCACTACAGAGATGGAATCCATAAATTAGAAGATCTCTGGAACAAGTGTATTGAACTTCAGGGAGGTTATATTGAATAATACAATGTATTTCAAACTACGGAATCGTGTTTTTCTTATTGAACGGAAAAACTTAATGAACAACTTGGTTTGTCTCAAAGCAATCACCACAAGTAAGCTTATAGACTCAGATTTATTGGATTTATCTATTTTGTGTTGGTAATTTTTAATTAATTTTTCTGGCATATTGTTAGTTAAAAAAGCAATGCCTAAATCATGTTTCTTAAGTAACTTATCAAATTAAAATTATTTGGTTTTTCTTTTGTCGAATATATTATTCGTAAGGCTTTTCTATGCTGTTATTTACGTAGTAAGCTATCAATTAAATCACTCTTATAACATGTCATGAAACGCAACTTGTTTTATATATAATTCTTTCTGAAAATTACAAGTGGTGAGTGGAATAGTGAACAATCTATGCATCATACCATTATACGCTACTATTTTTTGTGTAAATGGGTGACAGGAAAAATTATGTATGGTACCATTTGTCAGGTGGGTAATTTTGTGTTAAATTGCATATTTTAAACGATTATTATTTTTAGACATTGTTAAATTTAATTAACTTCAAATTCAGTTTTAAATTTGGGTGTGAACCGTTAATAGAAGCTGTCTTTCAGTAACTATGAAACAGCCGAATATATCGTCTACGTATCTGTACCGAAAACTAACTGAAACGAAAAAATCATGATAATAAGAACAAGGAAACGGTAGATAATCGTGTACTTAATGATATATACTATGTAAATCATAAAAGTATTTAGGTTTATTGCAAAATTAGACCACATTGAATTCAATTTATTAAATATTATCCCATATCTATCTATCAAGTAAGCTAAGATAGTTGGATACAAGTTGTATGAAACGATATAGTTTAATCAAAGTTTGCTTCTCTAACATAAATTCATTAGCAGTCTAGTTCAGGTTATTCAATTTCCTAATAATCGATTTGACGACATTATTAGAATTCGCATAAACAGGTATATGCTCCAAATATGTTATTGCTTCCAAGGAATATCCATGCATGTATTGAATGGTCATTTATTTCTCATAAATACCACGTATTACCAACATTGGAAACTTCTAAACAACGGGCGATGAATGATTTTTAGTTTCCAAATAATACGCAAAAATCTCTGTTGAAAACAGCCTAATGGGATTACCCGTAATTAGACTTTTGTTGGAAGAATAAATATTATTATCACATTGAAAATAATTTTGGGAGAGGCAAACTGATAATGCGTTATTTTATTGCAGGATCTACATTAAGCATATCAATAATATTAATAATGAAAAAGCATTGCCTCCCTCTATCGTACAAGACACGTATCTACTAAGCGACAGAACAAGGGCGTGTTTATCTTGCTAAGTCGGCAACAAGGTTACTAGAGCGTATGTAGAAATACTCTAAAATCTCGGCGATTTACCAAATAGATGAATGTTAAGAGGATTCATTCGAATATTAATAACACCTTGTTTACTACGCGCGTTTCAAGGAATAATACCTATCGTCAGGTAAACTTGTATTATTAACGAACGGCTGCTTGAATCGAGCGTAGTCAACAGGGTATTATTAATGTTTTAATGATTCCTTTTAGCATTTAAAATTAATAATATTAACAACGTCTTTAGGCGGAATGCTAAGAAACAAATTTTGAATGTCAAAAGAAATTAATTTTCTATTACTATTTAATTTGAGGTTTTTTAATTTTTGGACTAGTTGTGGGGAATTTTTTATACTGTAGGTAGGTACATATAAAATTGTAATCATGAGTAATTATGTCAACCAGAAATTTTGATTAGCGAGTACAATTTTGGAGGTTGTGGATTCACTATTACAAGTTTATATATTTTTTTCTGGTATGAGGATAGAAAAATCATTAATTTAAATCTTTAATTTGTTGTCAAAATTTTACCGTCGAGTTTTTTGTTAATGAGGTGTAATCATCTGTGTTCAAAAAGGTTTTTCAACGTGTTCTTTATTGATAACTATTATTGTCTTTCTTTCATTTGCTCTAGTGAAAATTGTCATTGGCATGATTTTTTTTCTTTGAATTTTTTAACTAAAGGCAGATAATTATGAAGAGGTTGATGACTATATTATTTAAGATTTGATTTAGTGATATAAAAATTACATATTTTGTGGAGACAACATCAAGGTTATTTTTTAAAGAGATTTCCGTTTCATCTGTTAACTTGTTTAGGTTATTAACATTACTAATAAGTTGTATAACGAAATTGAAGCTTTTTTTGTAATAATCCGGACTTATTTTCGGTAAATGGAATGTCAATAAGACTAATGAATTTATCATAAAACACATGATTTGAAGAATTAGATTGTATATGCATCTGTAATTAATTTGTCTAATTTCAAGTTTAATAACTTGTATATCGGACAAACTGGAAGACCTATGGAAACAAGGATATCAGAATACAAAAGAAAAATGATTTCAACTATGCCGTATATTTAAATACCTAATCATATTTTTAATTCATATTTCACCATTTTACATTCTACAGCATGACTACGATGGTCGTTTCGTCTACATTGAGACTCTTCAGGTAGTCTTAGTTCTCGTTCAACAGATATTGTCGTCACAGCCTTACTTGTTTGTATTTCACTGATTTTCCATGAAGCGCATCGAAAACTCCAAAAAGTTTACGGAGATGCTGCTCTGTGAAGCGGAATTAACGCACAAGTCAGGTTGTAGTTATTATAGACAGTACACTATCCTAACTGTAACGTCGAACAAAAGTAAATTAACATTTCAAACAGAGATGGAGATCCAATCTTCTTAATTTACTTGTAATAATTTATTAAATAATCAAGTATATTTGAATAACTTTTCACTTTTAAGTAATTGTGTATCACCACTACCTTTGAATTAATTTAGTTGGCTAGAATATATTCCGTTCTTGTTAGATTTACCTCTTTCTTAGTCTGAAAAAGTCACAATTTTGGTGAAGCAACTGTCACCGTTTTCAAAATAAATTTTTGTAAAAATTACACGATTCAGATTTTATATTTTATTTCACACAAGTTTATTTAGAGCTTAGAAAAGGTAAGCTTCACTATCACTGACCAATTCAATGTGGTCACAGAAAAAGTTTAATAATTTTCTAAATACTCCAGTGAGTAGCCTCTTAATAAAAGAAACGGAATTGATTCGGAAGGTTAAAGCACGTATATTCTAATTAATAAACGTTCTGCGAAATTATCAGAAAATATTGCCAAAGTTTAATTCAAATATTTGTTACTTATGCTACTTCGATAATCTAAAAGTTTAAGCTTGTAAAAGTTCCAATAAATTGGCCCGAGATTCTTTTTCTTTCATTTTTTACACAATTACTTTGATCCCTTTCAATTATTACGAGACATTCGAGAGTATTTAAATTTAAAAGCTTTAAAAATCTGTTTCAATTTACGAATTTTGAATTATCAATTAACTTGCTTCATTATAAAAAAGAACGGCTAAAAGAACAACGAAAAGTAACCAAATACAAAGTTTGAATTGAAATAGGCCATGTAATTGTTGTCAGCGATGATTAATGAAGAACAAGTCTCCGGGTTCGCAGTAACGTACAACTTTGCCGCGAAGGCTGTATAGGTGCGATTATGAATTAATTGTAGCATATTCTAACGTTGCAAAATGATTTTGTAATTTATTTACACCCGTCGCAACTAACAATCCGCCTTTGCGAGGCAATGCCTGTACGTGTTCGCCCCCTATCGATTACTCTCACTGGTAACCCGGAGGACTGTTCAACTTGGGTGAAGATTAGGAATTAAAAATAAACGGACTATCATTGCCGGCACTTACTTGCATTTTGTTTAGGCACATAGGGAGACAACAGTCTTGTTCTCTTTTTTTCGTAACCCTTTTGTGTAATGTCACCTGCAAAGAGAATAAAAAATATTAGATCGTTGGGTTTATTTTGTATATCTTTAATGCGCCAGGAATGCGAATATTTCGTAGTAGTTGTATTGAAAGTTGGACAACAAATTTAATTACATTAATGTAGTTACAAAGCAGAAGCAGTGTGGCAATCATAACTTCTTTAATTACATTAATGTAATTAAAGTTGCCCTACAGCTAGGGAAAACAGTAAAGAAGTGGGGAAATCTTTTCAAATCTGGCTTTAAATTTTCATTTCACTTTACTTCTATCTTTATTGTTATCAACCAAAAAGAACAAAACATAATAAATACATGGAAAAGAGGGAAAAAGAAGAGGAAATTTATATGGGATTAAAAAATCAATAAAAAGATGATTTAATACAACGTTAGACCAGAGCCTACTGGAATTTTCTTGCTGTCCAAATCATGCGCGCCTATCGATGTTTATCAGACAGAAACGGTTTAACAATTGTGCTTCGGTTAGCGATATTGTGTTCGCATAATCTTGATTATTTTATTTACGTTTTTTATAAAAATACATTATGGGTACACATTGTAGAATATAGATAACATATAAATTATTTAAAAAATGCAAACATAAATATATAATAGATGCACCGGAAAGTCATTACCAATTTTTTCGTAAAAAACTACATAATTTTCAAAAAAATGGAAAAATTTATTTATTCAAAGTATTAGCCATTTGATTCTACACATCTTGCCCATCTTTGAGGCAATTTCTGTTTATCCTTTGAGGCAAATCCTTCATCGAGATATTTTCTAACTTCTTCGAAATTGGTGAAGTGCTGCTCTGCAAACGCGTGTCTCATTGATACGGTGATAGTCGGACGGGGCAAGGTCTGGTACGGTGAGTGCAGTATTATGTCCCATTCAAGTGCTTTCTTCCTTGACCGGCTTTGCTATATGAGACGGCGCGTTATTGTGCTGTAAAATCACTTTATCATGTCTTCGGGCCCATTCTGGACGTTTTCTTATCAATTCATGGCGCAAATTGATAATCTGTTGTCGATAGTGATCAATATTAATTGTTTCACCAGATTTCAACAGTTCGTAATACACCACGCCACTCTGGTCCCACTAAATACAGAGCATTATCTTGCAACCAAAATGATTTGGCGTTAGAGTCGATGTGCCGGCTTTTCCAGGTGGTAATCATGACTTTTTGCACTAGGATTTAATAAATAAATCCATTTTTCATCACCCGTCACTATTCGATGCAAAAATCACTTCCGGTCACAAATTTGAAACAGCATTTCACAGACGACTTTTCGATTTTCCATTTGCCTGTCATTCAATTGATGCCGTACCCATTTTTCTATTTTTTGGATTTTTCCCATTGCTAGTAATCGATCGCTAATCGTTTCTTGGACCACATTTAATGCTTCTGCCAATTGTTTTTGAGTTTGGGTTGGATCTTCATCCAATAACTCCTGCAGTTTTGCATCTTCAAATTTTTTCGATTTACCAGGACGTTCTTTGTCTTGCACATCGAAATCACCACTTTTGAATTGTCGAAACGTCGCCTCACATGGTTTTTATGATTGCAGCATGCTCATCGTAAGTTTCTACCAGCAAACGATGACTTTCAGCAGCTTTTTTCTTTTGATTAAATAAGAATAGTAATGCGTGCCGTAAATGCAACTTTTTCAGGTACGAAACTCGACATTTTCAAAGAGGTATAAATCTATGACAGTGTTACTTTCGCGAAATATAACATGTATGGCTTTGATGCTTGATACTAGGGAGCGTTTTTATATTCGTGGAATGGGGGACAAGGGGTGGAAATAAAAAAACCGAATTATTTATCTTTTTCAATATATTCACCTGCAAGACGGATACATTTTTCACATCTTTCAACTAATTTATTTATACCCTCATAAAAAAAGGATTTCTCTTTATCTGCAAAATACGCCGAAACTGCCTCCTTGACTTCATCATCGGCAGTAAATTTTTTACCCCGCAGCTCTTTTTTCATTTTCGGAAACAGGTAATAATCACTCGGGGCCTGGTCTGGGCTGTAGGGTGGGTGATTCACAATTTCGAAGCCCACCTTATACAGGGCAGCTAACGCAACGCGGCTCTTGTGGACGGGCGCGTGTCGTGCAAAAGCAGAACACCTTTTGTCAATTTTCCCCGTCTTTTCTCTTTAATGGCTTCCTTTAGTCGCTCTAATATTGAAGCGTAATATTCTCCGGTTATAGAAACACCTTTATCTTTATAATCAATCAACAATATTCCTTCCGAGTCCCAAAATACCGTTGCCATGAGTTTCCCAGCTGATTGTGACACTTTAAATTTCTTGGGAGGTGCTGTGCCCTTTTTATGCCACTGCATGGAGTCTTGTTTGGACTCAGGTTCATAATGATGAACCCAAGTTTCGTCTCCAGTAACAATTCCACTCAATACACCATCGTTGTCTTCATTACAGAGGTCCAAAAATGCACGCGAACACTCTACGCGCTGTTGTTTTTGCGGCGGCGTAAGCATTCTCGGCACCCATCTTGCGCTGACCTTAGACATGCCGAGATGATCGTGTAGGATTTTAAAAATTGTTGTATCGGATACTCCAACCATTTCTGCGAGTTGTTTCTTCTTTAGTCGAGCATCTTCGAGTACAATTTGTTCAACTTTTTGGATAAGTGCTGGCGTGGTCACCTCAATGCTCCTGCCCGGCCTCGGGTCGTCTTCAAGGGATTCCCTTCCTTGTTTAAATAAACTATGCCACTTGTACACCATGGTTTTTCCTGGACAAGAGTCGCCGTAAACCAATGACATCTCATTCATTATGGTCGCGACTGATTTTCCTTGCCTGGTAAGGAACTTTATAACGGCACGATATTCGATTTTTTCCATATTTCACTTTTCACTGCTGATTATGTTACTTGGTTGACGATAGCTCAAAGACTAACTGTCTAATAACAATGAAACTTCGTATTTATACTAATCATGAGTCGCTGCACAGGCCACGCCCCCAATGCGCCTACTCACCCCTCTACAACCCGCTCATTCCGCGAATATAAAAACGCTCCCTCGTACCAGTAAAATAAAATGACGTATGTGAAAAATCAAAACATTGCATACTTAAACCTAGCGACATCTGTTAGAAGAATCGGTAATGACGTACATTTGGTACATACTAAATATTTTCATTTTAAAATATTATTAGTAAGGGTGGTGTATCATCAATTAATATGAATCCCGCGTAATGAAAAAAGGTTCTAAAGTAACGTGAGCAACAAATGCTGATCGTTAATCCAGAACGAGAGATTTTAATACAATTTACGACTGTCATATAATTATAATTTAGATACAAAAATGTTTACGACCAAAAATAACTTACATTTAACCAAAAATTCATAATAAACAAGAAGAAATCTTATCTAAATTACGCCATGCAATATATAATTTGAAATGAGCACGCAATTTCGTTCGCAGGCGACGCACGAACCCCTAATAAATAAAATTCCAATAAATCTCATTTCAACGTGAATATATCTGTTTGTTCCGGATGCTGCGCGGTGAGTTTCGGTCAAATATATGGCAATTACTGGAAAAGGGGGCGCAGAAGGGATTCACTTCGCAAGTAAAATACCGAAAAATGAGGGAACGGTTTGGTGTAGCGCTGATGATTTGGGTGAGAAAAAAAGAAGAAGAGAAAAGCTAAGCGGTTATTAAAGTAGACAAGGAAACAAACTGAGTTCGCGTATACTATAAGCACTTCAAAGAAGTGCGGTATAAATGTTGAGGTAACTAGATGAATAGGAATTAATTTTGTGTTTTAATTTTTGGGTTTTTGTTTTTGTCAGTCTTTATGGGAATAGCGAGTCGCTGTTAAGTTTTACTGTAGGATTCAGTTGAAATTGAAACTTATGGGATGTTAAAAAATAACATTTAGGAAAAACCTCTTAAGTCATAGTACGGCAGTGTGTTTCAATGGTTTAGAGCATAGGTTCCCAAACTTTTTAAAGCCATGGCGCCCATAACGTACAGAAGCAAAACAGATTAAATTTAAATAAATTCTATGCTACGATCTTTAAATTTAACTTTTAGATTTTAGACTTTAATTTTGTTTAAATGAACTGACATTAAATCTAAAATTCAATATACAAAATGAATAGTATTTATTTTGAGCAAATCATTGTTGATTATATTTACAATTAAGTGGAAAAAAAATGTTTAATAAATTCGATTTTATAAAATTATATTTTTCAATTTTTCTCGTTTTGGCGAGGCTGTCGTGGCGAAGACTTTTTGTGGCGCCTCCGGGCGCCGCGGGGCATACTTTGGGAACCCCTGGATTAGACCTTCAAAATGGACACGAAAACAGTATCCCTTATAAATGGGGGCATAATAATAATATTATTAGTAATATTAATAAAATTTATTAGGACAGTATATGTATATGTAGTATATATATACGAGGGAGCGTTTTTATATTCGCGGAATGGGGGACAAGGGGTGGAAATAAAAAAACCAAATTATTTTTCTTTTTCAATATATTCACCTGCAAGACGGATACATTTTTCACATCTTTCAATTAATTTATTTATACCCTCATAAAAAAATGATTTCTCTTTATCTGCAAAATACGCCGAAACTGCCTCCTTGACTTCATCATCGGCAGTAAATTTTTTACCCGCAGCTCTTTTTTCATTTTCGGAAACAGGTAATAATCACTCGGGGCCAGGTCTGGGCTGTAGGGTGGGTGATTCACAATTTCGAAGCCCACCTTATGCAGGGCAGCTAACGCAACGCGGCTCTTGTGGACGGGCGCGTTGTCGTGCAAAAGCAGAACACCTTTGGTCAATTTTCCCCGTCTTTTCTCTTTAATGGCTTCTTTTAGTCGCTCTAATATTGAAGCGTAATATTCTCCGGTTATAGAAACACCTTTATCTTTATCTGAGCTTTATTGGATTTGCATTGTCATGGAGTACCAAATTCCCTCTATCAGCATGCCGCGTCTTTTGTTTTGAATTTCTCTGCGTAGCTTTCGTAGGGTTTGGTCGTAGGCTACCGTATTTATGGTGGTGGTGGGCAATTCATCGAATTTCGACTACCTACACAGCTGCAACTGAGCACAGTTGTTCCCAAGGAATGCCGGGACACGATGCAAGCACCCGTTGAGGCGCGCGCATCGCCTATTAGTGTATACAACAAAACGGCCCTTACTTAAAAAGCCTCGTATCTCACTGTATCTGTTATTTATTTATATTTCATTATTTTTTTGATATTTCCCCATTTTATCCATAATTTCTATTTTATGGTATTCTATCTCTTGTTTCATTTCTGCTTTTTGTCCTTGCACCTCGTTTTCTAACTTGTCTATGCTTTGGTTTATTTTGTCAAACTTATCTTCTAGTATTTTCGTCTTTTCATTTTACTGCTTTGTATCTTTAATAATTTTTTCTATATTCTTTGTATGTAACATTCACAAAATTTTCTTTAAACTCTGTTAATAATTTCCTCTGCTCTTCTTGTGCCTCTGTTGTTCTATTCTTCCTCGTCTTTCTGTCTCTTTAATTCCTGTTTTTCGTAAAATCCTATAAATAAATTTGCTAATTTTTCCTTATCCTGCTTGCGTTGTGTTTCCTATTTTTCTTCTCATCCTATAAACAAGTTTTCTAATTTCTTATCCTGTTCTTCCCTTTTCTTCAGTCTCTACATTTGCATTTCTTCCTTTTCCTTCTATTTCTGTAACCTCTGTTCTGTCTGTCTTTCATAATAAATTCCATTAATTTTTCTATCCCTGACTCTGGTTGTGCAATTTTCTCTTCCATAGATCCTGCTTATCTACTATTTATTCTCTTACTGTTTCTTCCGTTTTTTTTTCTATCCTAAGATCTTGTAAGACTTCTTGATTTAGTTTCGCCCTTATCCATTTTTTATGGGTTTATTAATTTTTAATTTAATATTGTTATATAAGGTCTAGTAAAAAGAAATCCATTATTTTTGCATTAAATTGAAGGTTTTATTTAGCATAGTTAGAATGATCCGACTTAGGTCAAATATGATAACTTGTTGCCATTTTGAAGGTAATTTCATAATGCCTCTCTCATAGATTTATTGGCAAAAAACTGGGACAGTTTTTCACAAGCTTCTCTTGATTTTTCACCAGCAAAATCATTCGCCATTTAATCACTTGGTGCTTTATTCCCAACCAAACTTTCTGGCGAGTCACTATCGATGTGTGTGGCCTGGCGTTGTCCTGATGGAACACAATTCCTCTCCTATTGGCCAAAGCTGGCCGCTTTAATATTGCTTCCTTCAGACGGTCCAATTGTTTGGCCGTAGGGAAGCAGCTCATAGTAGATAATTCCTTGCCAATCCCACCAAACACACAGCAAAACCTTCCTGACCGTCAAGCCTGGCTTGGCCACCGTTTGCGCCGGCTTACTTTACCACGACCTTTTCGCTTGACGTTGTCGTAAGTGATCCACTTTTCATCACCAGTAACCATCCGCTTCAGAAACGACGATTCAGCAGCGATTCGCAGATTTCGGTCCATGGGGTTCTTTTGTGTTAGTGTGGCACCCATACATCTAGCTTCTTTTTGTATCTATTTTTTTGTGCAATGTTTAGCTTAATTTTACATAAATCGACGATTTCCATTATTTTATCGATATTTTCGACAATTGGCCTTCCAGAGCGTGGTGCATCTTTGACATCAAGATTACCGTAACGGAATCGACGAAACCAAAATTGCGCATGATTGACTGTTACAGTATCAGGACCATAAACACTATTCACATTTTTAGCCGCTTGGCTTGCGTTTTCGCCTTTATCGAAGAAAAACTGTAAAATATGGCGTATTTTAACTTTGCTGGTGTCCATCTTTGACGCGCGCTCAAACAATATTAAGTCAAGTAATCACAAAACTGTCTGAGAAGTTCGTTTAGTACGAAATCTTATCTTTCGAACGCCATCTAGCGGAATGCGATCGCACTTATACAACGCGAAATACAGATTACTAAAGCCATCTATTGGAAAAATAATGGACTTCTTTTTACTAGACCTTATATAATTATTTACTTTGTTCATTCTAGGTCAAGTACAGGATATGTATACTTTATGTTAACGCGTTAAGTAAAATATTAATAAACAACACAAATAATAGAGGTTCCAAATTAGAACCCTGAGGTACCATTGTAGAATACATAACTACATCTACCCGCCAAGTAGAAAGACAGGAGTTCAAGTAGTGAAGCTAAAGCCAGAATTAATTAAGTTACTTAGGAGTAGAGAGCGCAAGCGCAAAATGCAAGTCGATGCAAAAAAACCGTTACAGGATACAGGCTCGAGTTCTGATCCAGTGTAGAAAATTATTATATATTTATGACACATTTTATACAATACTAAATTTTTAGGTACATAAAATTTTATTATTCTGAAATGATATATTCACATTTACTGTCGAAATTCTAGTAGTTTTAGGTTAAGATAATTGCTTTTCGATGTTTTCTTGTCTTTCTGTTATAGAGAACAAACAACAATTGGCTGACCGAGAACATAACTACGACAACAGTTTCGTCTTTATTAAGACTCTTCAGGCAGCCTTAGTTCTCCTTGAATAGATTTTGTCGTCACATAAGATGACTTACATAATAAGTAAATAATTGAGAAGATTGGATATCTCCATATTTGTTTGAAATGTTAAAGCACTTTTGTCTGATATTGCAATTAGGGCAGACAGCTACTTTGTTTGTAATTGACTGGCTTTCGGAATAAGCCAGGTTATTATAGACAGTACCCTGTCCTAACTGCAATGTGAGACAAAAGTGTTTAACATTTCAAACAGAGATGGAGATCTAATCTTCTCAATTATAGAGAATAAAAATTTCTAACCAATTTCTCTCTCAAAAAACAAAATATTTAATTACTTAACTATCATCTGAAACTCGTTAAATATATTATGAAATCTTGATAAACCACTTTATCTTAGTAGTCATACATAAAACGGAAAATACAAAGGACTCTCTCGCGCTCCGTCTTACCACCCTTCTCTCTTTCTCTTTCTGGATATTTTCATTAAAGAAGCAACGACGTCAAGATTAAATGGGAAAGCGAGGCTATTTTAAAGGCAGTCTCTTTCCTGTAAAATATCTCTACGTGCTTAAGACATAATTTATGAGGTTCCTTGGTTAACCCTTCTCCACCTGGTGTCTTGTCCGGCGTCGTGTCTCGGGATAATGGCTGGATCCAGGATTGTAGTAGTACAGTTTAATGATTTTTCCTTCTTACAAGGTAATCCTTGTAAACTTGAAAACGATGTAACTTCTTGTAGATATTAATTGCATATTATTCTATTAATATTAATAACATAATTAGTTGTTACAGGTTGGTAGAAAAGTTTTGAAAGCAAAAATGAAACAATGTGAATTTTTAAATGAAATTAGTTTTTTTATTCAATGTAATCTCCCTCAACTTCAACACAGTTATTCCAATGATCCTCCAATAATGTTATACCATCTCTGTAATGATTTTCTGGAAGCTCTGCAAAATACTGTTCCACGGCTGAAATAGCTTCTTCATTCGATGAAAAACGCTTTCCACGAACGAATTGTTTCAAGTTTCTGATGAGGTAGTAATCACTCAGAGCGAAATCTGGTGAATACGATGGTTGTTCAAGCAATTCATACTTTAATTCATTCAATTTAGCCATCGTCAAAACACTTTTGTGTGAAGGCGCATTGTCTTGATGACAAATAATTTTTTTTTTCGCTAAAGCAAGTCTTTTTTCACGAATTTTTGCATCTGGTTGATCTAAAAGGTTACAATAATACTCTGTGTTAATTGTTTTACCTTTTTCAAGATAATCAATCAATAAAATTCCTTTTGCATCCCAAAACACTGATGCCATAACCTTTTTTGCCGATCGCCCTGACTTCACCTCTTTTGGAGTTGAACAACCAACCGTAATCCACTGTAATCATCATGGTGGTAGATCCAAGTCTCATCCATAGTTATAAAGCGAAGTAAGAAATCGGTTTTATTCCGCTTGAAACGCACCAAGTTACGCTGAGAAATTTGTTTTCGATCCAGTTTTTGTTGAATTGTTAACGAATGCGGCACTAACTTTCCAAGGACCTTTTAAATATGTAATTCTTCATGTAAAATATGGAGTATTCGTTCATCTGAGATGCCTATGGTATTAGCAATTTCACGCTTACTCAAATTCGGATCTTCACTAACCATATTATGTACTTGCTCAATGATTTCGGCTGTTGTCGCAGTTTTTGGTCGTCCATTACGTGGTTCATCTTCAACGCTTGTACGACCACGTTTAAACTCTAAAACCCATCGATGTACTGTTGAAAATGAAGGAGCACATTCCTTTAACACGTTCACCATTTTTGTATGAATCTCTGTTGCTGATAAACCTTCCAAAACAAAGAATTTGATCACAGCGCGATATTCAGTTTTTTCCATTGTTCAAAAATACACCGACACGTTTAATTCAAATGGATTGCTAATAATGAATGAATTGACAGATCGAGATAAAATTTTTAGTGTGTTCATATGACACATGAAATATTAAAATGGCGTATGAATTTTGATTCCTCTACTGCTTAATAGGTGTCGCTTTCAAAACTTTTTTACCAACCTGTACGTTTAATACATGTACAGTATACGTACATGTCAATATCATATTTATAATCATAAGTGGTAGTTATGGACGTGTGAATATAAAAATGTAACACAATATTAATAAATGACCTCTATTCCTACACGTCAAAGATCAAGTACTATCTTAGTTATACGAGGTGTGGCAATTAAATAACAAATAAACTTATATTTAACTTTTTTCCCTTCAACATACTCTCCTTCGGTATCTGTACACCGCTGTGTCTTCATCAGTTGTCAACCTCTTTAACAACTTTACCGTTTTTGCTTTTACATGTTCAATAAACTCAAAATGTTTTCCCCTTAATGCGCTTTTCACTTTTGGGAACAGGTAGAAGTCACATGGTGCGAGATATTGGCGAATACGGAAGATAATCAAGCACAGCAATGCGTTAGTCTGCTAAAAATTGCTCCACAGATAGGGCATAATGACCTGGTGCGTTGTCCTGGTGCAGAATCCACGAGTCGTTCTTCAACAAATCCGGTCTTTTCATCCTTACTCTTTTCCTCAGCTTGATTAGGACTTCTTTGTAGTATTTCTGATTAATGGTTTGACCCTCAGTCACCCAGTTATTCATTATAACACCCTTGATATCGAAAAAAACGATCAGTATTGCCTTCAATTTCAACTTGCTTCTTCGTGATTTTTCTATCTTGGCGATACGGCGGCCTTTCAATGCACCGAATGACGCTTTGTTTCGGAGTCATACTGGAAAAATCCAAGTTTCATCACATGTGGTGACTTTTGTGAGAAAGTCTGGTTCTTCCGTATTGTTCATACGGTTGTCTTTTTGTTTCTGAGTGCTGTTTTTCGGCACTATTTTTACAGAAACTTTCGTCATATTTAATTTATCATCCAAATGTGTATTACTGTTTCGTTGTTATTGTTTACCATATCGGCAAAAATCCGAAAGCTCAGACGTCAATCTTTCCGCACAATTTCACTAATTTTCTGAACGTTCTCTTCACTTCTTGCAGTCACAGGTCGACACAGGTTCATCATCTTCGACTTCTTCCTGATCTTCAAAAAACAGTTTTTGTGCCATTCAAAAACTCGCGCACCTGACATAACATTATCACCAAACACCTCCTTTAACATTTTTAAACATTCTGGTGGCGATTTTTTAATTTGACAAGGAATTTCAGGTGAGTTCGCCGCTCGATTCTTATGTCAACCATTATCACGGCACTACTAAGTAACAGTTTCCTCTACAATTATAGCTCGAAAGTAAACGAAAGCAGACAGAGAGACGAAACTAAGGGTTGTTGCTTTGGAAGTATCAAAGTCGAAAACACTTCAACTACAGCCTCGCAGAGAAGCGTAGTCTCGTTAATTAATTGCCATACCTCGTATGTTAATTTCTGTTCTTGGAGTATGGTTATAAGATCCTTAAAGTAAATTTATATTGAGTTACTACTATGGCTCAAGACTTTATTCATTAATGTTTTTTATTGAACATTTAATATTAATGCGTTTGTATTTGATTTATTACGGTTCATACAGTAGAGTAGGCGAATGTTTTGCTTTACTACTTCATGGAGAAACGACGGTAATTCGAAAGTATTATTATTCTGGAAATGGAGCTTTCCTCCCGCGAACTTTTAATTAAAAACAATTGAATTACTACTGCGAGTTACGCGTAGTGTTTAGAAAGGCAAAAGAAAACAAAAAAAAAGAGAAATAGCAGTTTTCGTGACGGACTTCTAGTAACACAATTGCCAGTGCTAATTGAATTTGGAAAATTTAATTTATATGTTTGTAATGGGATAATGACTGTACAGACCTTTTCTTTTCATTTACTGATTTTTATTTTTAAGAACAGTAAAACGTTCGGTCTGTTGGGATTTACTCTTTCAACGTACCTCTTATCTTGATTCATTCGGAGTCCCATTTTTTATATTTTATTCATATTTCTCGCTTTATCTTTGGCGTACGTTAATACTTGGTTATTTTTACATATAAGAGTTCTCACCTTCTTTTAGTTGTGTCTACCATGCCTGGGAATTTGTTCTAATACCCTATTCAATGTTGGAGGTTCATTATCACTATTTGATGAACAGGATTTTTCGGCTCTAAATTTTTCCCTGTCTTTTTATATTCACCAACTCGAATATAATCGGTCTGGAAATTTTCTAAGGGGTGGAATATAAAAAAACCAAATTATTTTTTTTTATATTCACCTGCAAGAATACATTTTTTGTTCTTTCAATTAATTTATTTATCCCTCATAAAAAAATGATTTCTCTTTCCATCTGCAAAATAATCCGAAAAGCTGCCTCCTTGACTTCATCATCGGCAGTAAATTTTTTACCCCGCAGCTCTTTTTTCATTTTCGGAAACAGGTAATAATCACTCGGGGCCAGTCTGGGCTGTAGGGTCGGTATCACAATGTTAGATCAGCCCAAATATTCAGGGGCATTGTTTGAACCGGCATGTGAGAGGGCGCGTTGTCGTGCAAAAGCAGAACACCTTTTGTCAATTTTCCCCGTCTTTTCTCTTTTGGCTTCAAATAGTTGCTCTAATATTGAAGCGTAATATTCTCCATAGAAACACCTTTATCTTTATAATCAATCAACAATATTCCTTCCGAGTCCCAAAATACCGTTGCCATTTGTTTTGATGCTGATTGTGACACTTTAAATTTCTTGTGAGCTGCTGTGCCCTTTTTATGCCAATGCATGGAGTCTTGTTTTGACTCAGGTTCATAATGATGAACCCAAGATTTCACTTCCAGTATATCAATTCCACTCAATACACCATCCTTGTCTTCATTACAGTATCCAAAAATGCACGCGAACACTCTACGCGCTGTTGTTTTTGCGGCGGCGTGTCCAATTATGTGATACCCAACTTGCGCATACCTTAATGGCTAAATGTTCATGTAGGATTTTAAAAATTGTTGTATCGGATACTCCAACTATTTCTGCGAGTTGTTTCTTCTTTAGTCGAGCGTCTTCGAGTACAATTTGTTCAACTTTTTGGATAAGTGCTGGCATGGTCACCTCAATGCTCCTGCTCGGCCTCGGGTCGTCTTCAAGGGATTCCCTTCCTTGTTTAAATAAACTATGCCATTTGTATACCATGGTTTTTCCTGGACAAGAGTCGCCGTAAACCAATGACATCTCATTCATTATGGTCGCGACTGATTTTCCTTGCCTGGTAAGGAACTTTATAAAAATATTCGATTTTTTCCATATTTCACTTTTCACTCCTGATTATGTTACTTGGTTGACGATAGAAAAGACTAACTGTCTAATAAAACAATGTAAATATATTGTCAAAAATGACAAACTTCACGCTGCAATCATCCCCATGCGCCTACTCACCCCTCTACAACCCGCTCATTCCGCGAATATAAAAACGTTCCCTCGTACTATCGGTCTGGAAATTCCTATCTTACGAGGGTAGCCGTTTATATTTCAGGAATAGCAAATAAAAAAGAATTTTTTATTAAAAAATAGTTTTATTGCTTTGCATAATATTCTCCTTGAAAATAAATGTACTTTTGGATTCGTTTAAACCAATCCGAAAAGCACTGTGAAGGCGGTATCTCCAAAATATGAGTTTTGAATGCCTCAACTGCCTCTTCCGTCGTACAAAACCGTTGACCGTAAAGTTTATTCTTCACGTGTGGGAACAAACAGGTATCACAGGGTATTAGAAAGAACTAATGGCGGACCATAAAATTCAATGTTTTGCCAGGTCAAATATTCAATTATTTGAACCGACCTGTGAGAGCTCGCATTGTCATAGTGGAGAATGATCAGTCGTTTTTGGTTTGTTTTCCTTATTTCTTCAAAAACTTTTGGCAAACAAATAGTTGTGTACCATTCAGAATTGACCGTTCTACAACTCTCTAAAGGCACGGTTACAACGTGTTTGCAACCCGGTCACAGTTGCAACGAGACCGATTTTTTTCCGAAAAAACAGACGACCATATGTTTTGATGTGCTTCGAACGCGAACAACTTTTGTTGGTTTTGGCTAATCTTGGAATACTCACACAGTCGACTGTTGTTTACTAACGGACACATACGTATCGATCCAAGATTCATCACTTCTGACGACTTTATAAATGTTCTTTGAAGCACCGCCATTGTATTTTTTGCGTATTTCTTAGGATCAATCGACGTTCTTTTTTGAGCGGTTGTCAAATTATGTGATACCCAACGTGAACATAGCTTCTTAATGGCTAAATGTTCATATAGGATCTTATGCACGCTGGTGTTACTAATACCTAGAGATGCGTCAATCGCACGGTATGTCACACGACGGTCTTGCATTATCAGTTCAGACACTGCATTAATGTTTTCCGACACAACAACATTTGTGCGACGACCTTCACAAAATTCATCCAAAGAACACCGTTCAAGTTTGAATTCATACCAGCGATATACTGTAGTTTTCGAAGGTGCTTCATCACCATATAAAGAATTCAGCTCGTCGACGCATGCTTGTTGTAATAATCCACGTCGAAAGTTATGAAAAATAATTGCATAAAAATGTTCGCGAGTTAATTCCATTTTTTGGCTGACATAAAATTTTCAAGTTACTGTCAACAATAGAAATAGCGACCGGATAATAAAACTGTCAAGGTAAATATATTGTCAAAAATGACAAACTTCACGATTGCAATCATCAGATCGGAGGCAACACTAACAGTGTTGCCAGTTCCTGATATATAAACGGCTACCTTCGTATAACGTGGGGATATGTTCCATATATCGCACTCAATAAAGTAACTTATTAATTAGGAGTTCTACTCTACTATGTCACAGTTTATGTCAGGTGTATCCCTTACAATTTGTAAGCATTAATAATTGTCTGCTTTTCAGCACTACTCATGTGGCTTGCTTGTCTCGTTCTTTCAGAGGATAATATGCACCTGTTTTTGTCGCAGTACCAGTGTTAGGTTGTGCATCCATTCTTGAAATTAACAGCTACAAATTTCTATAATTTTAATACAAGTGAAGTTGCTGCATTCACATATTACTTACGTTATCTGTTAGTCTGTTGCTCTCCAGGTTACAGCTTTACCAAGAACTAATTTACACCATAAAATAGATCAAGTAATATGATGATTATAAAAAAATCTCCAACAATGCTAACGTAATATAAACAGTAAAAAATGTCAAAATATTTGACAGTTGATAGTGCACGATTATATGATTTTGCCTTGCTCTCAAGCAATGAGAATTAACTACCATTTGAGTCAGTTCAGAAATTAGTCTCTCTCGTTTTGAAATACAGTACAGTTGCCTTTTATTTTTTTATTCTTTAAACTTTCGCTACCTGATCAAACTTCAATGAGTGCCTAATTGCTTGGATTTACTTAAAAAAATAATATTTCATTCAATAGCTTACGTTGAATAAGAGGAATTTTCGTTTTACACCCACGCCCCATAATTTCCATGCATATTTTACGTCGTACTATCACACCCGCGTCATTAGCTTTTATACTGAGTCTCCATTATCTCGATTTCAAGTAATAACACGTTCCAATTCGTTTCAAGATATGACAATTAAATACCCTCTCTCTCTCCCCAAAAAAAGTGGGCGAAAATGAACACAGAAATGCACGATCACACACGTTAAATTTTCCAAAATCGCGTGCCCGATTAACAGAAAGTATTACTCGACGAATCTATAAAAAGCGGCGAGTTAATACAAAAAAAGGATGCCGGTCTGCATGTATCCCGTGCATGTAACTCAAACCGACAAAAAAAATCAATTAGTTAGGGTGAGTATGTGGAGTTATTAGAGGCGAGAAAAACTGGGTACGATCCGCTTACTTTCGTCCGTTGTTTTAATTTATTAACACGTTATTTAACGGGGCGCCAAAATACCACAGGCGGTTGTAACACTGTCGTCCTTTGTTAACAAGGGCTTGGCTAAACCGAAGAGGGTTATTTCTATGTTGTCGTAATGAACAGGAGACGAAGTTGTTCGAGAGATTAGAAAATATTTTGGTTTCAGTTTTAAAGTTGCTTATACATATGTACAAGGGGTATTGACATCTAGTTAGCCTGGAAAGTTCATAGTAAATAAATTAAAATATGAGTACTATAGTTACATTATTTTATCAACAAGTTGCCACAGACATCCATAAATTGAGCGGTGATACGAGGATACTCTCAGAAATACGCAACTTAACAAAAACACAAAAAAATTGGGTAAGAATATCTTCATTTATATAAAGAGTCTCCTTTGAACTCGATTCACTTCTCTAAAAGATGTTCAATAGCTTCGATATTCTGTTAATAGTGAGAATTATTGAGCTTTTCAAATTAGCCATCAACCGCGGTCTCCATCTCTTCATTATTGGAAAATCTTTTACCACCGAATCTTTTTTTCAAGTTTGGAAACAGAAAATAATCCGAAGAGGTTAAATCTGGAGAATAAGATGGATGAGGAAACAATTCGAACTATAACTCTTTGATTTTTCCCATGGAGAAGACGCATGTATCAACTGATGTAGCAAAGCTTTCTTTCGCTAAATGCAACCGATTTTTTTTGATTTCAGCACTTAAAGGCTGCAATAAGTTCATATAAGAACCGCCGTTTATTGGTTTACCTTTATGAAGATAATCAATGAAAATTTAAAAAAAACTGACGCTATGACTTGGCCTACAGATGGAAGTTTTCGCCTTTCTTGGAACCGATTTTCCCCTTTCACTACATAGTTTTGACTTTTCCCACGTCTCAGGTATGAAGCGATGAGCCCATATTTTCATCCATGGTGATGAATCGGTTTTATTCGCCACGACGCTGTTTTTTGTTTCATTTTTAATAATCGCGGCAACCATCTTGTGCACAGCTTTCTCATATCTAAATTTTCAGTCAATATGCGATGTACAGTATTTTTTGAAATGCCTACCATATCTGGTTAACTCGTGCACTTTCAGTCGACGGTCATTCAATACCATTTTGTGGATTTTTCACTATTTCTCGTAGTCACCTCATTTGATTAACCACTGTAATGTCAAACAGATGACCTCGTTTAAACTCTATCGCCCTGAAAGATTAGTTTTGATGTTTGTTGGACAGAAAACATTAACGATTATCAATTTTTTCCCACAATATGATTTTAGATAGATCGACGAATTGGGTAGCGTCGTCGAAACAAATTTATTTATAAAGACTTTCAACATTCCTTTCTACGAATGCGTGTTTCACATTGTTCATAGGAAAAGCACAAATCGGGCATCAGTCAGTTACAGAGTGTTTGTTTCGCAAAGGATAATCAAGCAAATAAATTTTTGCTGATATAGCAGGGACCATTGATCATCAGTGAGTGTCATTCTGCTATTAAAAACTAGTTTGCCAAATTTACAAGAGGAATTTCTGATGTAACTACTTCAGAAAAAAACATTGATTCTGTCCCACATATAATTTTAGAAAATCGACCAATTGGACTTAAGCAGATTGCAGAAGCACTGCGTATTTCCTAACTACTTCAGAAAAAATATGCATGTTTCATATTGTTCATAGGAAAAAACGCTGTTGAAAATTTGCCAAAAATGTGCTCTCTTCGCAAGACAATATTTCTGGTTACAAGTCGTTGATTGCGCTGCAAAAAAATTAATGAATTTAATTGACCACCCGCCCTATTTCTGGATTTATTACCGTCAGCCTGCTATCTATTCTCGAAACTCAAAGAACATTCACAGGGTAAACACAGAGGTGAACTTTTGGATATTGACCGAGAAGCTCGTTGAGCTGATCCAACCAGTCGTTTGTATTGTGCCTATGTTTGTCCTACATTAAACTGTATAGAACCCACAATATTATTGTTACATACAACGTATAGAGCCCATTCG
This sequence comes from Dermolepida albohirtum, assembly GCA_031893035.1. NCBI lineage: Eukaryota > Metazoa > Arthropoda > Insecta > Coleoptera > Scarabaeidae > Dermolepida > Dermolepida albohirtum. Next base: position 99,787 of record JAVIWB010001556.1, on the reverse strand, counting down.
GAAACGTTTTATGAGGTTCGTCGGAGGCAAACGTAATATTTAATGGACTGCTATTGAGATATCAGCAATATTTTGAGGATAGAAACTTTAATTGGAATGGTCACTTATCGTGCGTCGATATCTTGAGCAGAGTCACATTTAATGCATTTCCACGATCTTTACGGGCACAACATCTATTTCATATTGCAAATTGTAGCATTAATGCTTATGGCAACTTTCTTGTACTTAGAATGATGCGCACTATCATCAGTATATGTATCAATGCTGGCATGTTTGCGAGCAAGCAACAACTGCTTAGAAATCAAGTACAAGTAAGTACTGTGTCAATCTTAAAGTTCCACTAATTAATCCTTGGATATTACTCGTTCTTTCTATTTTCTATTTTTTGTTCTAATGTGACTGCAAATGTATGTATTTGTGCATTTGTGCGTATTAATCGTTAGAATTTGCAATGAAGAATATTGCTAATGTTAACAAGTATATATAAATAAATAATTCAGTGCTTTACGGTGGGAAATTAATGAAAAATTAGTTATTTTCTGCTATGTCAAATTCGACTATAATTACAAAAATGAATTAAAAATTTCTGCCCCGAAACAGGACTCGAACCTGTATCTGCCGTTTGCTAGGCCGCCACATAGTACATTAGTCTCTTAAAACGCCATAAATCACATTATGGAAATAGATCTAATAGTTATAACTCGCAGTCATGTTTCGACGCTAATAATTATAAATATATAAATATATAATTAAACGCTTTACGATGGAAGATTCGTGAAAATTAGTATTTTAAATTGCTACCCTGGAGCAGGACTCGAATCCCGACCTGCTGTTTGCTAGACGGCTGCTTTACCATCAGGTAGTGCGATGGGAAATTAACGAAAATTAGTAATTTCTTCCATCGTTGATTACGATCACGAAAATTAATTTAAAATACTTGCGCTGCAGTAGGACTTGAATCTGCATATACCGTTTGCTAGACGGAATACTAATTTTTCACTCTACAATATTGTTAATTGTTTTCAGTTGTGCAATAGGATTCACCGTGTTACTTATTGATTTTTCCAACATAAAAGGTTTTTATTTAATTAATTAAACGTGAATAATAATTGTATGCAATTGAAAATGATCGCCCCCACCTATTTTTGTTCATTGTCGATACAAAACCTCCTGCGAAGCTGTTCTAAACACTTCTCCATGAAGAGATACCTAAAACAATTTAGTGCGAGCTTTTGTACGACGTTTTTTAAAACTTAAAAAGATTAAAAAAGACACGCAAAATTCATTTCGCATTCATTCATATGCAGTGCAAGCTTGCAATTCTCACCATAAAAATTGTAGTTTTTTAGGTACATACATACGCAGTCGTGTGTTTGTGTTTTAGGTGTGTTTTGAACATGCTTCTGCATGTTGCTAACACAAAATTCCCGCTAGTACTAATTACATTTATTTAAACGTATGTGCTTTCGTTCCAGTATTGCTTTGTCCATGTTCATGCATGCAATTTCATTCTGACGCTTCAAAGTAATCAATTTCGACAGCGTTTCTTTTTTGTACAGTCCTTGTTGCTTTATTCGCTGGTGTTTTTTTTTCGAATTTCGCGTGCTCTGATTTACAAAATGTAGACAGCGAATCCCTCTTATTACAAAGCCATGGAATAGTAATGCGTTTACATATATCAGGGATGCCAGGGGGACTATCCTTTTGGGAAGTTTCATATTATGGCAACGTCTTTATTATCTTAATCAGGGCAATATTGCGTTAATCAAAATATTTATTGTTTTGGAGACCAATGAATATGAGGCAAGTTAGCATATTCAACTAAGATATACTGAAGAGTAGAGAAAATAAACAGTGTTGTATTACGATAAGAAACTTATTTAAGCTTGTTGAGAAGAATGAACAGGAATTTTCAATATTACTTAATATTAATGATAAAAATAACACAGCTTTATACCTTCCGAACGAAATTTTCATACACTAGAAATAATTTTATTTTCTTAAAACAAGTTGGCAGTATAAATGATTTTAACAACGCCAATGGCAGACAGATTGGGTTACGTTCTATTATCAAATTACTGTATATACCAGATGTTCCTGAAAGTCATTACCGGTTTTTCTAACAGATGTCGCTAGGCTTAAGTATGCAATGTTATGATTTGACACATATGTCATTTTATTTTACTGACATCAAGCTTCAAAGCCATACTTGTTATATTTTGCGAAAGTAACATTGTCATAGATTTATACTTCTTTTAAAAAGTCGAGTTTCGTGCCTGAAAAAAGTTCATTTGCGGCACGCACAACTTTTCTTATTTAATCAAAAGAAAAAAGCCGCTGAAAGTCATCGTTTGTTGGTACAAACTTACGATGAGCATGCTCCAACCACAAAAACATGTGAGGCTTAAGTGTCGACATTTCAAAAATAGTGATCGAAATCACTATTTTTGGGGGCGCGCATTACTTTTCTTATTTCATCAAAAGAAAAAAGCCGTCGAAAGTCATCGTTTTCTGATAGAAACTTACGGTGAGCAAGCTCCAACCATAAAAACATGTGAGGCGTGGTATCGACAATTCAAAAGTGGTGATTTCGATGTGCAAGGCAAAGAACGTTCTGGTAGATCGAGAACGTTTGAAGTTGCGAAACTGTAGGAGTTATTGGATGACGACCCAATTCAAACTCAAAAACAATTGGCAGAAGGGTTAAATGTGACCCAAGAAACGATTAGCGCCTGATTACGAGCAATGGGAAAAATCCAAAAATGGGAAAATGGATGCCACATCAATTGAATAAGAGGCAAGTGGAAAATCGAAATATTATCTATGAAATGCTGCTTCAAAGGTATGATCGGAAGTAATTTCTGCATCAACTAGTGACGGGTGATGAAAAATGGATTTATTTTAAAAACCCTAAGGGCAAAAACACATGGTTACCACCTGGCAAAGCTGGCCCATCGACTCCAAGCCCAAATCGTTTTGGTCGCAAGATAATGCTCTGTGTTTGGTAGACCAGAATGGCGTGGTATATTACGAACTGTTTAAACTTGGTAGAACAGTTAATGCTGATCGCTACCGACAACAAATTATCAATTTGAACCATGCATTAATAGAAAATCGTTCAGAATGAGTCCGAGGACACGGCAAAGTAAATTTACAGCGCGATAACGCACCGTCTCATACAGTAAAATCGGTTAAAGAAACGTTGAAAGCACTTGGATGGTTCATAATATCGCACCCGTCGCACTCTCCAGAACTTGTCCCGTCCGACTATCACTTTGCCGAATCAATGGGACACGTGCTTGCAAAACAGCACTTCGCCAATTTCGAAGAAGTTAAAAAATGGCTCGATGAATGGTTTTGCTCAAAGGACAAACAGTTTTTTTGGGATGGCATCCATAAATTGTCTGAAAGATGGGCAAAATGTGTATATTCAAATGGACAATACTTTGAATAAATAAATTTTTCCATTTTCTTGAAAATTATGTAGTTTTTTTTACGAAAAATCCGGTAATGACTTTTCAGTACACCTGGTAAGTCAACGACAAACTGAATTGAAAACAATTCAAGCTGAATTGAAAACAATTTGCCACGCAATTTCCCGAAAATCTTATGGTCTACACTTTGAACTATACCACTAATTCGACGGACAACATTATCATTTGATAGAGGAATGGGGTACGCAATTGTTTGACAAAATTATCTCCAAATATAGTTTCCATAATCTCAATTGCAGCTCGCAGAATTAGCTTTTCGCCAATGGTGTGAGGATTTGTATATCTGGTTATTTTATATGAATCTTTACAAGAGGCAAGTAAAGCTTTTTTATTCACAAATACTTGAAACAATAAACAATTAAATGTAGTTTGTATTGTACTAATATTTATAATCTTTCTTTACCAATCCCGCCACCTTTCGCTGATCGAATATTCGTTTAAAAAAGTCTAGGTTTATCACTGACTTTTAATAAGAAACACTACTACTACTGCCTACTACTACTATATCAACTCTACAGGCTTAAAAGACTCCTGGCTTTTATCAACTATTTCCCTCCACGATTTCTAATTCTCACCTCTTCCTTTTCCATCCTTTATTCCCAATTCCTCTATATCTTTTATCATTTAACTCAAGCTATTTTTTTCTTGGACACCATTGATTTTCATTTTTTTATTTTGTACACGTGTCAGACTATTTATATATGCAATATATTGCACTTTGTAACCTTTACTATGTAATAATAAACATTTTTTTATTTTAAACTTGCAAAAATAATATAGCACGCGTCATAAACACCCCCACGTACTCCCACGTGAACAGACAATTATTGAAATTACCTCACGTCCAGTGAGAATTTAGACATCCAAGCATGACATAACCTAAATTTCACCCATTGTCAAAACTTCACGGAACGTCGAGCAGGCGAGATTTGAGACAACACATGGCAAGCCGTGTAACGAATATTGATATTAAAAAAATGCGTGATACGGAAAATGTTTAGTTTAAAACGATACAGAAATATTGGATTGGATTTTGAAATTTAAATATGAAAATATATTAAATGTAGAATAAATACATTAAGTTTTGCAAAATATAGTGTTCGAAAAAAAAAGCGATTCAGAAAAGAAGATAAATACATATATGTAACTAACTACTCAAGTAATACAACTGTAGAACAAAGTCAGCAACTGAAAATATCTTTTTATTAATCAATGGTAGGCATTATGGTTTTAGAACCTGCTAACTCTACATCTTCGAGTGTGTATCTTAAAACGTAAATATTAATGTTTCGATTTTATTAAGCAAGTAAATGTACGAGGTGTATCTATTAAATAACGAGACAGACGCTGTAAAACATTTTATTTTGATTTCATACATATTTACTTATTATCGCCTTCAGTATACACCCCTTCTCTATCCCTACAGCGCTCTATGCGAATCTTCTATTGTTCGAAACAGTGCTGGAAATATTCTTCTGTCAGCTCCTTCAGGACGCGTGTCGCTTTCGCTTTCACAGCTTCAATGTGTTGTTCCCTTTAATTCAGATTTCACTTTAAGAAACAAATAGCAGTCGCGCGGCGCAAGATCTGGCAAGTAAGCGGGATGGTCTAACACCGGGATGCTGTACTTGGCTAGAAACCTCTTGACTGACAATGCGGAATGGGCCGGTGCATTGTTTTGGTGGAGAACCCATGACTTGTCCTTCCACAATTCGGGTCGTTTTTTCCTTATTCTTTCACGGAGTTGAGCAAGAACGTGAAGGTAGTAATGTTGATTAATAGTTACTTAACATTTTTCTGGCGAAACAAAAAACAACTCTAATGCGAACATAGGCTACGTCTATACGGATTTGTTTACAGAGGCGAGAGGCACTGCATTCGAAAGAGAAGGCTTCACGACAAATAGCTGTCAGTAGTTAGCGTTTGGCGCATGCGCACTTCTTCTGTACCAGCGTCAGTCTCATTATTTAATAGCCACACCTCGTAAGTGTTTCTATAGAATCATAACTGTATTTGTTTCTTATATTCTTATTATCGACAAAAAACACAATTCCAAAGGCCTTTTAGAGCGTACAGACAAGTTCACGGCTTATTTAATGCAATACTTGATTTAATATTGGCATGTTTACTATCGTCATGTTATAAGACGAAATTTAAAACAGAATAAATAATTGGAAAAATTTGATTATTAATCAATGTCGGCCATTATTATCTTAGAATTTGTCAACTTTACCTCTTCGAGTATATATGACAGAGAGGAAATATTAATGATAAAATCGTTTTCCGTTTTACTAAGCGAGATAGTTAAATGCAACAATTGTTTGTCAATATATCTGTCTCTTACATTCTCATAATATACAAAAGACATAATTCCAAAGACATTTTAGATCGTGAAGACGGGTTTACGACTTATTTACGCACGGTCCTTGATTTAGGCGTTTCGTTGTGTTAAAAGACGAAATTTTGAACAGAATTAGTAATTGGAGAAGTTTGATTATTAATCTGTGTTAGCCATTATGGTCTTTGAATTTGCCAGCTCTACCATCTCGAGTATTCATCACAGAGCGGAAAAATTATTTTTATTTTGTTAAGAGATTGTAAGAGAGAGTAAATATATGTAAGTATTTGTATAGAAACAAGTTGTATTTTTTCTTACATTTTCGTTATAGACAAAAACATAATTCCAAAGTTAATCACTGAAGGTTGATATATAACCACTTTCCACATTAATTTTCGTATTCTGTATACGTATTTCGACAAGTAAGTTGTCATCATCAACAGATAATTAAACAGTGTCGCACCTGGAAAACTACGGTAAAATACGCGTACGAACACAACTTCACGCACGATCTATACCGTTGTGCGTGTTGGGTTATATATCAACCTCCATCAAAATTGCCATAATTCCAAAGGTATTTCAGACCGCGAAGATAAGTTTAAGACTTGTTTTGATTTAATAGTGGATTGTTTAGTGTCGCTGTGTTGAAAGACGATGTTAAACCATGTGTTTTTTTCCAAAGTCGCCTAAAACTAGTATAGTGTGAATAAAATGTTTTGCTTCCACACAGCATATTGTCTTAACATTACGCCGTCAGACTATAATTTATTTCGTTGTGTAGAATTCCCTTAACAGTATGAAGTTTGCTTGTTTGGGGCTTCTGCAAAACTACTTTGCTCCTTCTCTCATTCAAAAAGTCCTAGACTTCTTCGAGTGAGAAATCATGAAGTCGCCAGGAAGAAAATGGCCAATACATAATATGCACATTAAAGTAGCTATTAATTAAAAAAATTCCTTAAAAGCGACACAAACTTTTTGATGAATCCAATATTATTTGCGACAAAAAATATCTTCATTTAACTTTCAAAAGCTTTCACAAAGACACAAAGCGCACCTACGAGGATAGTTTGACAAGTAGTGAGAATGACACATAGGTGGCGCTCTAATTGGTAAAACAAATGCACTGTAATTTAGGTGGCCTATTTATATTTTTACATTCCGATATTTAGATAAATCGGTTGATTAGTTTATTTTTGACAGCTGATTGAAAAAGAAGCAACACGTCGTTTTGTTAAAATGGAAAAAGCAGAGTATCGTGCGGTGATTAAATACTTCATAATTAAGGGTATGAAAGCTACCGAAATAAAAGATGAGTTACGGGAAACATTAGGTGAATCTGCTCTATCATCCGCCACAACAAGTATATGGGTAAATGAATTTAAACGTGGTAGAACAAGCTGTGTTGATGAAGCGCGCTCTGGAGCACCCAAAATCGTGACTTCTAAGGAAATGATTATAAAAATCCATAATATTATTACGCACAATCGACGACTCAAAGTGAGAGAGATAGCAGACATGGTAAACATTTCAACAGAACGAGTACACCACATTTTAACGAAAGAATTGGGCCTTTCCAAGCTTTCGGCAAGATGGGTGCCGCGATTGCTTACGACTCATCAAAAGTTCACTTGTTTGCGCATTTCCAATGAGTGTTTGGACCTTTGTAATCGGAATCCGATTGATTTTTGTAGGCGATTTGTTGCTTGCGATGAAACTAGGATACACTACAGTACACCCGAAACTAAACAACAGTCGAAGCAATAGTTAGAACGTGGTTCTGCACCTCCAAAGAAAGCGATAACCACTTTATCGGCAAACAAGGTGATGGCATCAATTTTTTGGGATTTTTTTTTGGGCATTTTGCTCATTGATTACCTTCAAAAAGGTGCCACAATAAACGGACAATATTATGCAGAACTTCTACAAAAATTAAATGTTGAGATTCGTGCTAAACGGCCAGAAATGGCAAAGAAAAAGATTCTGTTTCACTAAGACAACGCTCCCTCGCATACCAGCACAGTTGCGATGTCCAAATCCACGAGTTGCACTTCCAATTAGTACCGCATGCGCCTTATTCGCCGGATCTAGCTCCTTCCGACTTCCACCTTCTTCCAAAATTGAACACGACACTAGGTGGAAAGAAATTTTCGTCTAACGACGAGTTTATCATCTTCGTAAATGAGTATTTTGCAAGCCTTCAGGAATCGCATTTTAGAGATGGCATAAGGGCATTGGAGCACCGTTGGAATAAATGTATTGCTCTTTTAGGAGAATATATTGAAAAATAAAAATTATTTTGTATTTAAAAAATTCGTTTTTATTTTCCATTCTCACTACTTGTCAAACTACCCTCGTATTGCACATACAAGAAAGCGAATAAAACCTGAAACCAACCGGATCTTTAGTAAAACTCATAATGTCACAATAGATGTACGAAAATTTCTTATACATACTCCAAGGACATTAAACATAACTTTAACGTCGTCTTGATGCGGTCATAAAAAGTTTTTAGAGTTTTCTTCAAACAATGACCAATCTCAGTTTACGATGTGCACATTTCATACATATATGATCTGTGTATTTACATATATAACTCGTATACGATTTTACATCGCGTCCATGAATTTATTTCTTGCACAAAAAGGACGACTTTAGTGGTGGAAACTCTTGATGGACACTATAGTTGGTGTACAATTCTCGGGATACTCATAAAAGAACAAACGAATAAAAAACGAATAAAATGTGAACACTCGATTAATCAGGCAGAATAAATTGGAATGAGGAAAAAAAGTGTTTCTATTTTTAGAAAAACTGGATTTAATTAATTTTTGTACTGCGAAAAACTCGATTTAAATAAAGCCTTGTAAGTGAATAATGTGCAAGTCTAATGATGTTTATGCTATATTGCAACCAATTCAATTTGGCCAGTCAAGCAGCACGATCGCTTTAAAAAGATACATTCCGAGAAAGAAATTTGGGGCGCTTAATTCAAAAGTTTGACATGTGAATGTGAGGTTAAGACTGCAGCCTATTAGATTATACAACACAATACAAAAAACACACAAACTAACCTATAAACAACAAAAAGTTCAAAATGGATATGATATTGTACTTGACTGTACTTCAGCTGAATACGTGGGCAAGGTGAAAAGTTCTCGGCCTGACAATGAAAGACTGCGATTTAAATTTAAAAAATGATTTTATTTTTCTACATAATCTCCCTGGAGTTCAACACACTTGGTCCAGCGTTTTTCTAACATCAATATTCCTTCCCGGAAGTGAGAGTCTGGAAGGCTGTCAACTGTCAACAATTAATAAATCTGGATGAAGCAATAAAAGAAAAACGGACAGAATTGTCAAATCGGAAAGGTGTAGTTTTCCACCAAGATAATGCAAGGCCTCACGAATTTTTGGCAACTCGTGGGAAACTATTGAAGTTTGGCTGGGAAGTGATGCCACATCCCTCATACAGCCCTGATCTAGCACCATCTGATTACCATTTATTTCGAAGTTTGCAGAATTCTTTGAATGGTAAAACTTTCACAAATGACGATGACCTTCACTCGCACCTGGTTCACTTTTTTGCTGATAAGGACCAGAAATTTTATGAGCGCGGAATCATGCAGCTAAAAGAAATATGGCAAAAGGTCATTGAGCAAAATGGAAAATATATAATTGATTAAAAACTATTTTTTGTTTAAAAAAAAGTGTTTTATTTTATACTACAAAACCGAAAGTACTTAGTTGCCAACCCAATACATTATTATTAATTTCATTTCAAAATAAAAATTTGATATTTTTATGTATTTAAAATTTTATTAAAAATCATAATTGCGCAAAACGCCTACGAATTTTTAACGAAGGCCATTTTTAAAACACCTCGGAGCTTTTTAAATATTCAACTACAATATAGACATGTGTAAGAGTTAATGGGAGCTGAAAGTAACGCGTACACAGTAATACAGGCATATGCATAATGTATAAATGCGAACATCCTTACTGCTACCTACACGTCTTCAGAAAAGGTCAGAAAGCATCGTTGCTCCATATTCTGTCCTTATTACATTTAGATCCACGTTTGTATTTTTCTCCTTTCGTAACCTCTCTTTATTCGCAGTGTAAATAATGAAGTCAGCAGATTCGCGTCTCTTTTATTTTTCCTTTTCCCCTTATCCTTTGCCATTTATTTCGTTCAATCCCCCTCCACACCCCACACGTCTCGCCGCCGTTCAACTCATTTCTCTTCATCTTTTTTATATCCCCTTCTAAAATTTCATATCGTATCATCACTGGTACGTTTTTCCTCCTCCCTTTTCTTTTTTTTTCATTTCCCCTTTTGTTCGCCGAAGTCACTTCTTAATTGAAATTCTAGGTGACTGTCTCTTTGTTCGGAGCGCTCCAATTGTCGACGTTTATTTCGGTGTTTCTGCGACTTCTCTTGCAACTACGAACGAACACGGATATATTGTGGATGCTTCGCGAATCCGCTAATCCTCTTAAAACTAGACTCCGTTATTGTATTTCGGTCGCTACGAACGTCTTTTGCCGCTATCGAATTCAGGCACGGTATTTAATTGCAATACTCGTAGACAGGCGGAATCCCCTAATAGTAATTTGTCGGGTAGTTCGCTTCTTTTTCTTAATTTAGACAAAACGACGAAAACAAAGAATATGGAGATGTTGCTAACAGATTGGAAGTTATGTAATAATATCAAGCAATTTAGTAATTACTGTTTAAGAATTCATTACTAACGCTCTAAGTAACTCGTAAGCCCCTTTGAGTAGAAATTCCATCTCTTTACGGACCTACCAGAATTGAAACTTACGCTTTACGAGATTGGAATCTTCCCGGATTTCATTGGAAATTGTTCTTATAAAGTTACCGTTAAGAACAATAACTTTGATTCGCTTTTAGTTCAGTCTTGTGAATAATAATAATAACAATAATAATACATAATAATATCCTTTATAGTCGAACAATCTACTGTTGCAAGGCAATTAGAAGAAATATACATATATATCCACGAAAACTGCATAAAATAAAATATATACGAGTGTAGCCGTTTATACTACTGTGGGCAAAAAATAGTGAGAATTTGTTCATAATTTTTAAATTCTTAATTTATTCTTCCAAATCTATCTCGTCCCCCTCAAAGTAATCCACCCTGGCTCCAATACACTTGTGCCAACGTTTCTTCCAATTCTCTCAAAATTTGTTTCTTAGCATTCCGCCTAAAGACGTTGTTAATATTATTAATTTTAAAATATTAAAAGGAATCAAAATATTAATAATACCCTGTTGACGACGCGCGATTCAAGGAGTCGTTCGTTAATAACACAAGTTGACCTGACGATAGGTATTATTCCTTGAAACGCGCGTAGTAAACAGGGTGTTATTAATATTCGAATGAATCCTCTTAACATTCATCTATTTGGCAATTCGCCAAGATTTTAAAGTGTTTGTCTATATACGCTCTGGCAAACTTGTTGCCGACTTAGCAAGATAAACACGCCCTTGTTCTGTCGCTTAGTACATACGTGTGTTGTACGATAGATTGGAGGCAATGTTTTTTCATTATTGATAAGCTTAAAGTAGATTCTGCAATAAAATAACGCATTATCAGTTTGTCTCTCCCGAAATTATTTTCAATGTAATAATTATATACTATAATATAGTATTTCGGGAACAGCCAACAAAAGCAAATTTTCTATTACCGACAATAGTTCTATTGCTTTTCAAAATATTCTCCTTGAAAATCAATGCACTTCTGCATTCGTTTAAACCAATCCGAAAAGCATTGCTGCCACTGTGAAGCCGGTATCTCCAAAATATGAGTTTTGAATGCCTCAACTGCCTCTTCCGGCGTAGAAAACCGTTGACCGCGAAGTTTATTCTTCACGTGTGGGAACAAAAAGAAATCACAGGGCTGTACGCCGAATGGCTAATCAATTCAATGTTTTGCCCGGTCAAATATTCAATTCTTTGAACCGACCTGTGAGAGATCACATTGTCATGGTGGAGAATGATATATCGTTTTCGGTGTTTTCCTTATTTCTTCAAAAACTTTTGGCAAACGAATAGTTGTATACCATTCGGAATTGACCGTTCTACAACTTTCTAAAGGCACGGTTGACCGGTTTTTCCGGAAAAACAGGCGACCATTTGTTTTGATGTGCTTCGAGCGTGAACAACTTTTGTTGGTTTTGGCTCATCTTGGAATACCAACACAGTCGACTGCTGTTTACTATCGGGCTCTTACGTATAGATTCAAGATTCATCACCTGTGAAGCACTGCCATTGTATATTTTGTGCATTTCTTGGCACCATTCGACGCGAGTTCTTTTTTCAGCGGTTGTCAAATTATGTGGTACCTAACTATTTGTTTGTCAAAAGTTTTTGAAGAAATAAGGAAAATAAACCGAAAACGACAGATCATTCTCCACCATGACAATGCGAGCTATCACAGATCGGTTCAAATAATTGAATATTTAACCGGTCAAAACATTAATTTGATGAGCCATTAAGCGTACAACACTGATCTAGCACCTTGTGATTTCTTTTTGTTCCCACACGTGAAGAATAACGTGGTCAACGGTTTTCTACGCCGGAAGAGGCAGTTGAGGCATTCAAAACGGAGATACCGCCTTCAGTGAGAGCAATGCTTTTCGGATTGGTTTAAACGAATGTAAAAAGGCATTGAATTTCAAGGAGAATATTTTGAAAAGCAATAAAGCTATTTTCGATAATAAAAACTTTTTTTTGTTTGCTGTTCCCAAAATATAAACGACTAACCTCGCATAATTAAAATCATAAAATAAAAAGTTTAATCAGCTCTGGAATTCGCAACAGCAAAAAGTACAATTTTGTAAAATGGTGTTATTGATTTATCCTCGTATTTTAATATTTCATATTGAGTTAGGTTGTTTAATTTAATCCGAAATACTCTGAATATTTATACGTATATACAATATTCAATGAATAAATCATTAAAAAGCAAACTAAAATTACAGAATCTAAAATGTAGTGAACATTACGTATAGTAAAACACATGTAACAATTACGTTAGAAGAAATATCTATCGTATCAGCACATAATGTTTCGCATCATCGATATAAAGATGATATAAGTTTATGCGAACACACGTTTCTGCTCTCCGCTACTGACAATTCTCAGCGGGTGAACCAATACTCGTACATTGCGTTGCTACGTCAGATTAACTTACCCTGTTCTGTTATACTACATATTTCATATTCACATTTTAATAAGGGAGATGTACATGTAACACAAACCATGACATTAATTCTAAATTGTTTTCCATCGTAAACCATTTCAAATAGAATTTAAAATGTAGAATATAATTTTTAAATTTTCCACTTGTCTCTTCCTTTTCCAGTTCAATTTTAGAAACAGACAGAAAACGTTTACCGACGAAACAAGCGAAATAGAAAAAAAAGAAGAGAAATCCGGCGATTCGCCAGCACCTCATTTTCATTCAGTGGACGTTTGCCGGTTGCGGATATGTCCTGCGCCTCTCCGTGTACAGCTGTGCGTATATTGCACAGTTTGTTACCGAGAATGACCTGTTTTTTTCGGCCGGTTTCGAACATTACTTTGAAACAAAATGATGTCGCAGTGTCAGCGGAAATTTCTGACCTATAAATCGTTTATTACTGCTATTTTTTCGAAATATATAGGCTGGTCCGAAATTCACGAATAGTCGTCAGGTAGGGCGATTCTTCGGAGGTTACAACTCAAATACAGAAATATATTGTCATTAATTAGCCATAAAAATTAATAATAATAATATTTTCATTGTCCAACAGACAAGCCATTTAAGAGATAAATCAAAAACATTAGGTACAGTGTACAAGTATTAAAAGAAAAAAAAAAGAAAAAACTGAGATGAAACCGAAGTTGTGCCACAATCTCTTCAACCACCGATATTATTTCCTATGAAAGAGATCTGGAAACAACCTATTCGCATTCCTGCACATGTGAGTAAGCGGAGCTTTCAATATAACATTAGTCCTGGCCCTCGGAAGAGCGAAGGAATCAAAAGACCGAGTGGAATGAGATGGAACCAAAAGACCAACTTGAGACAGTACAGATGGGGCATCCACACCATTGTTAATCAAGTTAACAAGAAATTTCGCAATGGTAGCATCCATACGACAAGACAGAGATTGAAAGCAATGTCTAACCAATAACGCCTCATAATCAACTCCCCTCAGTGGGTATGTACCATCAAGCCGGTAAGATAAATACTTTAGAAATATTTTCTGGATTCTCTGCAGAAATAAACTCTGATAAATATAGCACGGATACCATACCACCGAGGCATACTTAAACTTAGTCCGAACAAAAGCATAATATAGAAAATTGAGAGCAGCAATAGAAAGCAATTGCTTAAAACAAATGAAGATTTGGCAATATGGTATAAAACCATCAATAAATTAGTAGGAAAGATATATGTATATAAAGGACAGGTTTTATTTAAGTCAAATAAAAATAACAATAATAATGATAATGAAGGTAAATGCTGAAATTGGCAGCCATTGTTTCGAAGACAAAACTGTGACCTTTGTGGAATTGTATTTGTTAATGATAATTAAGGTAAATGCTAAAAATGGTAGCCATTGTTTTGAAGACGAAACTGTAGCCTTTGCGGTATTGTATTTATGACGCGTTGTAACATATCTGGGGCAATTAATGGTATTGTAGCGTCCACTCTATTTATTACTTTGGAGTTAGTAGGCCGAAATAAAACTTGGAAACTGCGCTCTTTAAAAACATTATTAAAATTTTTCGTCAAAGAGTAAGAAGGTAAACATATAAATTGCTTGCCTCGATTGCTCTGAGGTGATAGACATGTGGTATCCCAAATTGTCTTTCTTATGTTGGCCTTCCTAATCCATTGATTATTTCCGAATCGAAACCATTGTATCTCGCGATATTCTTATTAAAGTTCAATTCTGTTTCGTATCTTACTTTTGTTAGTGGGAAACTAAGTAAACAATTGATAAGAAAGCTGAAAGAAGCCATCTTTTGTTATATGCTAGGATTTGAGTTCGCCATAATGAATCTATTGACATTAGTTTCTTTTCGAAAAATATCAATTTCTATTTGAAGATTATTCCTGATTATTTGGGTGTCCAAAAAAAGGCAAAGTGTCATTGTTTTCTTGTACGGAATTTGCTTCGTGCGAGTTTTACCACGGAACCAGGTGCTGCAGACTGTGATTAATTATCCGCCGATGATGACAACATAGTTGTCGAAATAGGTATACAGAATACGAAAATTAATGTGGAAATGGGTTATATATCAACCCTAAGTGATTAAGTTAATCAACCGCAGACACCATCAAATTTATCTTCAAGATGACTTCCCGGTCAAAGGAGTTCAACACGTTTCACTAGATTCTACTAGGATTCTACTCTGGGTGAGTCTGCTCCTTCGTTTACAACAGTGAAATGTTGGGTAGCAGAGTTTAAACGAGGCCGTACGAGCTGCCAGGACGAGCATCGCAGTGGTTGACCAAATGAGGTGACGACTCCAGAAGTGGTGACGAAAGTCCACAAAGCGTTACTGGATGATCGTCGACTGAAAGCGCGCGAGCGGACATGAGAAAGCTGTGTGCAAGATGCGTGCCGCGTTTGCTCACACTCGAGCAAAAACAGTGTCGTGAAGATGTTTCAATTGAGTGTTTAGCGAAGTTTCACAGCAACAAAGTAGTTAGTAGTTTCAGTGCAGTAGTTCAGCCCTGAAGATGTCCCATACAAATGGGTACGAAACGTCGGCAGATATACTAGTGACGCGGTTCCAGCCCGGAAACCCAGAAGCAGACAGCATGGACCACGACCGCGGAAGTCTACGTACCAAATTAACAAAGTAGAATTTTTGCGCCGTTTCATAACAGTGGCTGAAACATGGGTCTATCACTTTACACCCGAGACAAACGAACAATCATAACAATGGACTCATAAGGAAAAACCAGCTCCAATAATAATTTTCATTGACTATCTTGAAAAAGGGAAAACTATCAACGGCGAGTATTATGCGAACTTATTGCAACGTTTGAGCGAAGAAATCAAGCAAAAACGGTCACATTTGGCCAAGAAAAAAGTATTGTTTCATCAAGACAAAGCCCCTGCTCACAAATCCGTTATTGCAATGGCCAAAATTAATGAATTAAAGTTTGAATTGCTACCTCATGCACCCTATTCGCGGGATTTAACCCCCTCGGATTATTCTCTGTTTCCAAACTTGGAGAAATGGCTCACTGGTCAAAGATTTCCCAACGATGAAGAAGTTATGTCGGCACTTAATGGCTATTTTGAGGAGCAAGACAGTTCTTATTATAAAAAGAGTATCGAACTTATTGAACATCGCTGGGAAAGTGTATAGAGCCGAAAGGAGATTATGTTGAAAAATAAGTATATGTCTTTCCAAAATTTTTGTGTTTTCTTTGTTGGGCCGGGTACTTCTGGGACCACCCTCGTACAGTAAAGCTGAGTTATTAAGTACAGATATTAGTTTCTTGAAACGGTGTAAAAATAGGAACGTTTTTCCAAAATTTATTGAAATATTGAAATTTAAATGCTGATAAAATAGTCAGAGATCGTATTATTCTGGAAACGTTCGCGAAATCGAAAATATTGATACGTTTTCGCGCACATTACATACCGAATGTAAAACACGTAATATGCATCTGCCGAGCGCCATTTGGGAATATTACAGCGTTCTTCACGGCTCGCCAGACACATCACGCCAAACTCAATTAAACCCAAAAGTTGGCCGGCCGCGCTTTCCGATGGAATCGACCGTCTTCCCGGCGCGCAGTTTGCATAAAATAATTGCGTTTCGTCGAACAACAGTATCCTATCCGATAAACTGCCACTCTACTGCTACTCTTCACTCGACTCTCCCGCCACCACCACTACCCACGCCTCCACCATAGCCTAACATACATTTCTCTTTCCATTTTTTGCCTGTTGTTGTTTTCATACACACGTCTAGCCGCCCACCTATTTGCTACCCGTATCGTCTCGTTGTCATGCAAATTCTATTGGCTGTCGATCCGAAAACCGCCGGCGGCAATAGTGATTTCACAGCCACCGACGACGTAATAAGAACACGACCGCGGCACGGGAATAAAAACGCTTTCTGGTTACATTAAATCTGAATACCTGGAGAAGATTCGGATTCAATCACTTCGGATTAATTTAGGACCCGGTTACTTTTTATAAACGCGTTCTTTTTCTATTGATCTCCTTCTGTTATTGGTAAAACCCTGTCCACCGCGTATATTTCCTAAAAGAAATTGGATCGGAGACGTGGTGGGCGTGCTATCGACGGTATAAGTTTTTTTGATCATCCTCTTCGTTTTTCAGACGTCCCTCTTCGTCTAAGGGTACGGATAGTCGAAAAAAGGGAAGGAGGCGATGTATTTTAATAATGGAGGCCACAAGATTTTGCAATTGTAAAGATTTTATTTGCACAAATCGCACACCTCCACAGAAGACAATGCAACGTTGTAAAGAACGTGCGCCGAAAGTTGCCAAAGTCTCCTTCTGCCATTGTTCGAAATAATTCGAAAGCGACTGACTTCAATCTTGCTCGTGGAATTTCGAACTTGCACTAAGAAGTAGGTAAAATTAATCATCGTCTGTAGACGTTATTTTAAACAGTTACAATGAAATGAAAGATTATTTTATGACACAATGAGGGAATAGTTGGACTACTGTCATTTATTACAACTGAAATTTCATAATACAAAGGAACGTCTTCAGGGATATTCTTTAGGATTACGTGCAGTTCTTATCATTTCAAATTTATAAAGTAGGAGAGTCATTTTTTAAATAAGGTGACCGTTTGTGAATTATAGTGAGGATGGATGCGCGTTTACAAGCTATTTGCAACAGTATCGTTTGCCTGTATTCTAAGCTGTAGAAGTTTAAAATGTTTAAAAAAATTGATTCTCCCGCCGATTGTAAGAGACGACCTGTAATTCGATTCTTGTCTGCAAGAAGCTTGCCTACAGCGGACATTCACCTTTAAATTTGTGAAGCATACGGTGGTAATGATATGAGTGATAGTAATGTTCGAAGATGAATGAAAATGGTCAAGGATGGGCAAGTTAATGTGCACGATGAGTGACGACGATTTCTGAAAATTTAGTTCGCAATTTTCGAAAGGACCGGCGATTCACGATTTCAAAGTTGTCAATTATTTTACACGTGTTTCAAGATCATTTCTGTACACCGTACGGAAGCATCGAAAATTTTATTATCGGTGGGTTCCAAGACTGCTTTCTGACGACCACAAAACAGATTGGGCTGTGTTGTATCGTTTTTGATTCGATACGATCAGCAAGGAAATGAATTTTTGAACCACAATCGTTATGGAAAATGGGACTTCAGGTGTTTCACATGACTTCTGAATCTAAGCGACAGTCAATGGAATAGTGACATTGATCGTCGCCAACTAGAGTGAAAACCAAAAAGACAATATGAATTTTGCAGTTCTCTCAAATTCTTCTTCAATTTATACTTAACCTACGTCAGAGTCTCTTCGATTAAGAGAGCTATGAATTTTCCAATCTTCTCAAATTATTTTTGACAACAACTAAGTTGTTGGAAAATTCATAGCTCTCTTAAGTTGTCGAAATACGTATGCAGAATACGAAAATTAATGTGGCAAGGGGTTATATATCAACCTTCAGCGATCAACTTGTTTAATAGAGATGAATTTTCCAGCTTTCTCAAATTCTCCTTCAATTTATACGTAGCCTACGTCAGATTCTCTTTGGTTAAGAGAGAGATATGAATTTTCCTGTCTTCTTAAAGATTGTTCTTCTCTAACTTATGTGGCCTGCATCTGATTCTCCTTGCTTAGCAGAGATATTAATTTTTCAGTTGTGTCAAATCTTCTTCTCCAATCAATACGTGGCCTACTTCTGATTCTTTTTGCTTAAGAGAAACATAAATATTACCGTCTTCTCATAAATTATTCTCCCTCAATTTATATGTGGTCCACGTCCGATTCTCTTTTCTTTAGGGTTTTATTGCAGGACAGCATTACAAATAATACTTTCGGTTTCCTAAGGGCATTCCTATATCACCTGTATTTTTTTTTAATTTCAACACATATTTGTTGGATGTAACACATTTTTAATCATTCTTATTAATAAAATTTATCGTTTATTGCTTGCAACATATAACCACTTGCAATAATATTTCGGATAGTTTCACTTTTGTTCAAAAGATGGAAGTATAGTGTCCCCTCATCAAATTTAGGATATTTCTAATAAGAAACTCAAAGCAACTCCACAATGTTTTCTGTGGATACGCAATAAATAATTAATTAATGTTTGCAACAGTAAGGGGGGGCATTTTCAACATTTATTGCAAATTATTATAAATACCTTATGTTTTTGAAGTAAAATATAATTTTTAGGAAATATTGTTTTTTTTATTTGCTCGGCATGAAGGTTATACGCGAATATTCAACATATTTTGGTAATAAATAATAATTTAAAATAATACTGTAATGTTACCAACCTAATTAAAAATTAGACTAAAAATATATCTTCAATTTTATTACGCTCTGTAATCAAACTTACTTAGATATAATTTACTTTAGTCAGTATTATTTAATTTATTTATAAACACATTCAAATGTTGGTGGGAAGTTTCGAAACTTTTGAGCGATAGTGTATGCGCAGATGCATTCATTTCGTTCGCATTTTTCCATGCGGTTTGTTATTTTAATAAACGAATGCACGGAGTTACATTAACGTCGCCGGTTGGTGTTTCTAATTGCAAATGCTCGTTCAATTTTATACATACTGAGGCGACCAATACAACGAGTACGTGGTACCTGAACAGGAATTGCAATTATGTGACTATAATGTTAAAGATATTAAATGCAACGTTTGAATACTTTTGCATACATAATCAAAAAGATATGATGTCTGTATACGCACTATACTAATATTATCATTGCCGGAAACCAGGTACTATTTACATTGGTAATAGCCGATGTGATTAAATTATGCGGGCTTTGAAAAGTCTTAAATTGATATGTAAATTTGAATTGCAAAGTGAAATTACGGAACGCACTTAGTGTTGGGAAGGTATCATTTTTGCAAATTTATAAAATTCGTGTTCGCCATCACCATATTTTGAAATGTAGATTTGCTATTAAATTGTACAGTCATGTGCACGAAGATAGCAATAGTTTTATTTGCTGAAATATCAATTTTGACGTTAAATAAACGAAATTGAAGTTTATTGAACACTTATTCCAACATGTTACATAACTATAACAATAAATAAATAGGTTTCTTAATGTCAAAGAGGAAACAAAACTGTTTAAATTCTAGGACGAACAAAATAATTGTGCATTAAAACAGCAGTCATGCCAAAATACTACCCAAATGTCTCTTTTACTTAGTTAATTGGATTGAAACACTTAATATTTTGTTGCTTGATCTTTATTGTTTATCACCTCTTGACACCTGTGTGGCAACGAGTTCACCAGTTGCCTATACGTCTGTTGAAATTGATTGCCATTCGGCTTGGCATATTCTCCACAGATCGTCAATATTTTGCGACTTAGCAGCAGATACAGTTTTTTTCAACTCCACCCATAAATTTTCAATGGGGTTTAAGCAAGTCCACTTGGCTGACTGTCGATTGGACTCTGGAGTGTAGTGATGAATCCATGTTTCATCCATTGTCACATATCGACGCAAAAACTCGGTTTTATTACGATTTAACAGCTTCAAACACAAGCTTCAGATGTGGCCCCCAGCGACTATTTCCTGTTTGCAGACCTCAAGAGAATGCTCGCCGGGAAGAAATTTAGCAGGGATGTGGAGGTGATCGCCGAAACTGAGGCTTATTTCGAGGCTAAAGACAATTCGTACTACAAAAATGGTATCGAAAAGTTGGAAGAACGCTATAATCGGTGTATCGCCCTCGAAGGCAACTATGTTGAATAATAAAATCGAATTTTGCCAAAAAACTGTGTTTTACTATGGTAGACCGGGGACTTTTCAGTTCGACTGATAGTAAGAGCACAGTTTGTAATATGTTCACATAGACATCACATTCATTATACCTTATATCTTGTGTAAAGGGCCTACGCCATAGTACGAAAAAAACCCCCACAGCATGATGCCTGAGCTTCCGGATTTTACCGTATCTTTGGTGTACTGGGGTTGAAATGATATCTATGGTGGTCTTCGTACATTACGCTACATTTTTTCGTCCCATTGTACATGTTCATGAGCAAACTACAATCAACTTTGTATTTGCCTTTTATTTAATAATGGTACCTGCCTAGGCATTCTCGCACGCAACTTTCCTTGAACCAACCTCCGTCTGATAGTAGAGGTGCTTATATAAAGGTGTAAGGTTAATGAAGAGTATAGGAACGCCCTTTCTAGATTGATATCGCTACGGCTCGATCGAAAAATATAACAATTGCGATTTAGATCACAATATTTTTTTGCTAATAATTGTATTTCGATCCAAACTAATCTTTTTGGATTTTCGCTATCAACAGTTAAACTGTTGGAATCATAAAGAGTGTTTCAAATTGCGCGGTTTTTTTAAAGAATATATAAAATATAGATGGCGCACTGAATTTGTCTGGGTATGTGGGCATTTAAAAAGTGTGATGTATGACATTTATAAAAATGGCTTCGTACACGGTACAACAACGCTTTCAAATTGTTGAATTATTTTATGAAAATCAGCGTTCTGTGAAAATAGTTTTTAGAAAATTACGTGAATTTTCTGGTTTACATAATCGTCCATCTGAAAGCACTATTGGTCGAATTATGAAAAAATTTCAAGAGACTAGTTCCGTGGAAGATCAAAAAAGTGAAAAATACAGTCGTAGTGGTCGTTCACAAGAAAATATTAGTTTGGTTCGTGAAAGTGAAGATCTTGAAATGTCCATTAGACGACGTTCACAACAACTTGGACTTAGTGGATCAACAACATGGCGTATTTTATAGAAGGATTGAGCTCTGAAGGCATGTAAGGTTCAAATAACACAGACACTGAGGCCATTAGATCATTTAAAACGTCGTTCATTTGTCAATTTCATCAATGAACAACCAGCTGATTTTTCTCAAAAAATAATATTTTCCGATGATGGATATATTAATAACCAAAATTGCCGTATCTGGAGTGAGGAAAATCGACGAATTTTTCATGAGAAACTTATGCATCCTAAACGAGTTACTGTTTGGTGTGCATTATGGTCAGGTGGTGTAATTGAACCTTACTTCTTTGAAAATGCTGGCGGTGAAGCTGTAACTGTCAATGGTGATGGATATCGTCGGATGATAACCGAATTTTTGTGGCCTGAATTAATGAATATTGATCTAGAGGATATGTGGTTTCAACAGTATGGCGCTACACCTCACTTTGCACACGAATCAACTGATTTATTGAGAGAAAAATTTCCTGGACGTGTAATCTCAAGAACTGGTGATGTTAATTGGCCACCAATATCATGTGATTTGACACCGTTAGACTATTTTCTGTGGGGTTATGTGAAAAGTCAGGTATATGAAAACAATCCACAATCAATTCCTGCTTTGAAAGATGAAATTATTCATGTCATTGGTGAGATAGAACCTCAATTATGTCAAAATGTCATTGAAAATTTTAACAAAAGAGTGGGCGTCTGTGGAGCTGCAAGAGGAGGCCATTTGGAAGATATTGTTTTTCGCATATAATATGTCATAACTGATACTTCAATTTACCAATAAAAAGTTTTTGAAAGTGAATGCAAATTATGTGTTTTATTTATTCTTTAAAAAAGCGCGAAATTTGAAACACCCTTTATTTGTGGTAATGGAGTTGGCAATTGTGTTTCAATTTTCTTGCAATAAATAATGTTCATTGAATGGCGCTACGGCGAATAATTTAATTGACGAGAATAGATAAAAATCCCCTAGAAATGAACTGGGAGCTGTGAATTTACTTAATTTCTGACCTGAAACGAACTATAGTAATTTTATTACTGCGCTTACACTTTATTATATTATGCTTTGAAAACGGCAACTTCTTTTAGGATAAATAAAACACAAACAATATAATCATATTCCTCGAATCCTGCACATGCTTCTACATATATTTTCATGTATAATCCAAAAACTCAATCCTAGTAATTTACATATTCAGTGTTTTATTATAATCTCAAATAGCGTTTTCTCCTCGAAACCCAAATAAATAATCTTTCCTCTCGAGCACTCCACCTCCTTCGTCACGCCAAAAACCTATATTCTTCGCTTTAACGCTTTCCGCAATAAAGCGTGTCCTATCCGATTTAGCGTGTCGGTGCGGTTGACGGAGGGCCTTCAACTCAGGAAGTGCGGAAGTGCTCTCGACGACGCCGACAAGAAGGCAGAAGGGAAATTTTTCGTGAGTGATTTCCGACCCGAAGTGCTCGCATACATCTACCGAGATAACGCGCTCGAAGGAGTTACGGGTGCTTCCGTCGAAAACAAATTTCACGTTCGACAACAGCGATGGCGACGGGTGAGCGGCGTTTAAGCGTGCCGAAGTCGTGCGTGCATTGGTAAGTAGATACGCGGAGTGGCATCTCTCTCTCCGTCGGATGAATTGCCTGTACCTCCCGAGGCGATATATATTGGATGGGAATTATTCAAATTGAGCGGTTGAGGTTTGTTGAGAAGTTCACTTCATTAAATAAGACGCTGCGGTTCGATAGATATTGGCGGGACTTGTTTAATGAAACTTGTATAGTAGCTTGGAGATAAGTTTTGGTAGCGGTATATAAGTTAATTAATAATAATAGAACATTTCTTGCTCAGCATGAATACGTCGTCATTAAAGAACTTCCGGCAAACCGAATAATTGCAATTAAATTTCTATAAAGCGGGGATAACTTTCTTTTAATATTGGCCCATATATAGTAAGCGGCGATTTATAAATAAATGGTGTTTCAAATTTCGCGTTTTTTTTAAAGAATAAATAAAACACGTATTTTGCATTCACTTTCAAAAACTTTTGATTAGTAATTGAAGTATCAGTTATGACATTTATATGCGAAAAATATCTGCCAAAGGGCCTTCTCTTGCAGCTTCACAGACGTCCACACTTTTGTTAAAATTTTCAATGACATTTTGACATAATTGAGGTTCTATCTCACCAATGACACGAATAATTTCATCTTTCAAAGCAGGAATTGATTGTGGATTGTTTTTATAAACCCGACTTTTCATATAACCCCAAAGAAAATAGTCTAACGATGTCAAATCACATGATATTGGTGGCCAATTAACATCACCATTTCTTGAGATTACACGTCCAGGAAATTTTTCGCTCAACAAATCAATTGATTCGTGTGCAAAGTGAGGTGTGGCACCATCCTGTTGAAACCGAATATCCTCTAGATCAATATTCATTAATTCAGGTCACAAAAATTCGGTTATCATCCGAC
This sequence comes from Dermolepida albohirtum, assembly GCA_031893035.1. NCBI lineage: Eukaryota > Metazoa > Arthropoda > Insecta > Coleoptera > Scarabaeidae > Dermolepida > Dermolepida albohirtum. Next base: position 75,468 of record JAVIWB010001556.1, on the reverse strand, counting down.
GATATCGATCACCATTGACAGTTACAGCTTCACCAGCAGCATTTTTAAAAAAGAAGGTCCAATTATTACCTGACCATAAAGCACACCAAACAGTAACACGTTTAGGATGCATAGGTTTCTCATGAATAATTCGTGAATTTTCCTCACCCCAGATACGGCATTTTTGTTTATTAACATAGCTAGCAAGTTCAAAATGTGCCTCAGCGGAAAACATTATTTGTTGAGAAAAATTAGCTGGATGCTCATTGATGAAATTGACAAATGAACGACGTTTTAAATGATCTAATGGGTTCACTTCCTGTGTTATTTGAACCCTATATGCATTCAGAGCTAAATCCTTGTGTAAAATACGCCATGTTATTGATCCACTAAGTCCAAGTTTTTGTGAACGTCGTCTAATAGACATTTCAGGATCTTCAGCAACACTTCCACGAACAAAACCAATATTTTCTTGTGAACGACCACTACGACTGTATTTTTCACTTTTTTGATCATCCACGAAACCGATCTCTTGGAATTTTTTAATAATTCGGCCAATAGTGCTTCTAGATGGACGATTATGTAAACCAGAAAATTCACGTAATTTTCTAAAAATTCTTTTCACAGAACGCTGATTTTCATAAAATAATTAAACAATTTGAACTCGTTGTTGTACCGTGTACGAAGCTATTTTTGTAAATGTCATACATCGCACTTTTTAAATGCCCACATACCCAGACAAATTCAGTGCTCCATCTATATTTTATTTATTCTTAAAAAAAACGTGCAATTTGAAACACCCTTTACTTAGGGTTATTAGAGAACTGCCTTTATTATTTAACTTGTATAGTTTTTAATTTTGCTTTAGTTACGAAGTTGCTAGTGTATATGCCTGACTTCTAGGTCCTAATGTTTTAATAAATCTAAAAAAAATCAGAATTACAAAAGTTTCGATTTCCACTAGATCTAATGTTGTCTTTTTCCTCTTCTATGTGATTTCTAACAGAAAAAAATATTGAAGAGCAAAGGCAGGCGTAAACTTTTTTATTAATTTCCCTTCATCTATTTTTATCAACGTCGATTTTCCGCACTATCAGCAAAAATCGAACAGAGAAAGCAACGCAACGTCGTTATTGCATTCCGCTGGTGACGAAATCACTGACGTCCGCCAGTGTAAATTGGTCCTCTCGCCGTTCAAAACTAACAATAATTGATGGAGACGCTTTACCGGAAAACTCCATTAGTCGACTCGGAAGAAGGAGGTGAGGTCACGTCTAGCGACTTGTGACAGGACAAATGTAAATAATTTAAGGCGTTTCACAATTGAAAGCGAAAAAGGAGATCGGAACGTGCGAGAAGATTGGATAGAAAGGATTCGGCGAAGGAGGACGGGAAATTGGGAGCGCGGGGAGGTGAAATTTGAGCACGCACGGCGAGCGAGCGAGAAAGGAATAAAGGGTAATCGCCATGTCTACCTGGTTGGCCTCCTTTGTATGTTTGTGTGTGGGGTAGCGCTTTCAGTTTAGGTATTTTGGTAAGAGGTGGGAAATTGGAAAGCTTATTTTCGGGAGGTAAGATTTAAAGGTTGCTGGGGAATTCCGGTGACAGGTCGTTTTATAAAATCGCGCATATAGTTAGATTTCCCGAAGATAAATAGGTTTTCTTTTATGGGAGAGTGAAAATTTGCATGCAGCCGGGAAAGAAGGAGAGAGGGATGGTTGAACAAATATGTTCGGAAATGACGGAACTGTTCAGCAATTATGCTTATTTATGCCTAAACTCTCATATGAAATTTTGGTGCCTCAACAATGAGAGAATAATTTGGCTTTCACAGGAACATTAGTTGTAATATGCTCTATATGATCACGGATTCATGTTAAGACTATATGAAAAGTTAATAAATTAGAATATTTTAACACAGAGACTCCAAAGATCTCAAACTATACGGCCTATCCAAATTTTACAAATCTAAAAAATTTTTACGTCCCGTAGTTAGCCTTAAAAAGATTCCACCTGTAATCTAAATATACCTCCAATATTCTTAAACAATACAAATAATCACTCCTTTATCCGAATGTTTAAACCTTTTGTCTAGACTGAATAATCTGTCGGTAGATCCTCAGGATCTACCAGTCAGTTTTAATGTCGAATCTTTATTTACCAAAGTTCTTATATCTGACACTAAACAAATAATCCGACAACTCCTATTCTCTGAGAACCAGCCTGATGATTTGACTGATCTGAATCTTGCTTAACTTCTACCTATTCGCAGTTCCGTGGCTGTTACTAGGGACAAGTACTGAGTGCAGAAGTTGGATCTCTTTCTACTGTTACTGTATGTGGAGAAGGTCAAAAGTTCTCGGCCTGACAATGAAAGACTGCGATTTAAATTTAAAAAATTATTTTATTTTTCTACATGATCTCCCTTGAGTTCAACACACTTGCTCCAGCGTTTTTCTAACATCAATATCCCTTCCCGGAAGTGAGAGTCTGGAAGGCTGTCAAAATATTCTTCTACGGTCCTTTCAACTTCTTCGTTGGATGTGAATCGCTTTCCAAAAACAAATTTTTTCAAATTTGGGAATAGATGGAAGTTTGAAGTCCTTGTGTGCGGGTGCGTTGTCCTGATGAAAAATGATTTTTGTCTTCTTCAAACCGGGCCTTTTCTCGCGAATTTTGGCATCCAGCTGGTCAAGAAAGTTAGAGTAATATGTGCCTGTAATTTTTCTGCCTTTTTCAAGGTAATCAATTAACGAGATTCCTTTTGCATCCCAAAACACTCTGGCCATGACTTTTCCGGCAGATGCGATCGACTTCGCTTTCTTTGGCGCTGAACCACCGGCTTCTACCCACTGCTTCGACTGCTGTTTCGTTTCTGGCGTGTAGTGGTTAACTCATGTCTCATCCATGGTGACAAATCGCCGCACAAAATCGGTCGGATTCTTGTTAAATCGGTCCAAAGAATGCTCCGAAAATCGTTTGCGCATTTGCTTTTGATCGACATTCAGCAAATGCAGCACCCATCTTGCGCAGAGCTTTCTAATCTCTAATTCTTTGTGCAAAATGTTTCGCACCCCTTCTCCGGATATCTCCACGGCCTCAGCTATCTCACTCACTTTCACTCGCCTATCGTCCAACACAATATCATGTACTTTTTCGATGATTTCTGGTGTGGTTGAGGTTTTTGGTCGTCCTTCACGTGGGTCATCTTCGAGGGACGTACGACCACGTTTAAATTCAGCTGTCCACTTTTTAACGGTTGACATCGAAGGAGCAGAGTTCCCATACAGTTTTGTCAACTTCGGATGAATTTCCATAGGGGTTAAACCATCCAAAACAAAGAATTTTATAACAGCACGATATTCAAGTTTATCCATTTAAAAAAATAACACGCACGACGTCTACTACAAAAATTCTTGCAAACATACTACTTGAGAGAACAAGTTGAAAGTTTTCATATGAACTAAAGACATATGCAGCCACGCAGGAAACATAAATTTCTGTTAATTGAAACGCCATCTCTGTGTTAGGCCGATATCTTTTCACCTTGCCCACGTATATATTGCATATTTATGGAGGCATTCGAACAACCTATACTCCTACAAGTTAAAACAAAAATGTTAGTTCAGATATTTTCGTTATTTGGCCGCATGGTGGAGATTCTTTCAGAATTTCCTTGTTTTCTAAATTCCCAACAGTTTCATAAGTTTTATCATGGAGGTTGAATCAGGAGATTCCCATTCTTTCCTAGATGTCTTGGTAAAAGTTTTTCTTGAACACTAGGATATTCAGTTTACTGTAAAACTATACAAACACTGGCCGATATCTAAAAGCCCTTTACCATCATCATTTCGTCCTAAAACAAGGCGATATCAGGCCCTTAGAGCTGTCAGAGTATCTTGCCAGTATTCTCTACCTCAGAAACTAAGTCAAGTCACCAACGTTCTAATAAATAATAATTTTATGAAACATAATATTTAATAGACCAACATCTTAACCCTACAGTTCCACAGACTAATATTCCACCCTCACTTTCTAGGGTAAATTTTCATGCTATGTATAAGGAATCGATCGCATCAGTAGAACATTTCTTAAAAACGGTATTAAAACCATTTTTAAATTTTCAGATTCCTTTTCAGTAAAAGGCCGAGATTCTCTAAAAGCATCTGGTGTACAGAGGCAGTAGTGGGAAGCCCACTGTCGAACCTTGCTGTACCCCTTGCTCTACTGTACAGATATTAGACGTTCTTTTCTGAAAGTTTAGATGTTGTCTGTTAGTTGCGCAAGATCTAACGACATTATAACTGTTACCTCGTACACCATAGTATTCAAGATTTGGTTATAAGACTTTCTATAATTTAAAATAATTCAATCTCACATAGCATGTGTTGTTCTCAATTCTCTTTTTGTTTATTCAAGAAGGCTATCAATCTCTGTAGTTGTTGTGGTATCACTAGGAGCAAATACCATTATTTACGAAATACGAATTCATTTCATGAACAGTTAGAATTGAAATCTGCGCCCCTACTACGCCTGTTATATAACATATAGCTTTCTGTTTGTTATTGGAATAATTAATTCTATTCATTGTTTTTCCATACTACTGTTAAAAGTTGATTTATATTTCACCTTACATTTTTTTATATTAGAATCGTTACTGAAGATTAACATAAATACATTGTAGCTAAGTCATACATTATTAAATCGGAAAATATGATTAAACAATTCAGCACGAAAAAAGGATTACATTTGGAAAAGTTTTGAAATATTAAATAATGTGCTAGCTGAAACCGACCGCAAAATTTTTAATTTTTTTTCACGGCAAATTAGAATGTTTATTTAAATTAAATAATAATAAATTAACATTACATATCATGGTTTTGAAATAGTTAGGTACCATGATTTTAGCTCACGATTTTTTTTAAAGCTCATCAGTTGTGGAATGTTTCAAATTTTTTCTCTATAAAAAAGATTTATAATAATTACTTTTTTCACTATTCAATATTACTTATTCTTTAAACGAAGTTTAGATAAAGATTAAATTCCTTCAAATTAGATAATATTTTAATCGCTCCATCTTTCTAAATGTCTTCATACAAATTTTTATACAATGGATTTTCAATAAAAAATAGATCTTGAAGATTCAGAATCTCCTACGCCTTATTAAAATCGCTCCAATCTTTCACCGAATTATTGCCCATATATACGAGGGAGCGTTTTTATATTCGCGGAATGGGGGACAAGGGGTGGAAATAAAAAAACCAAATTATTTTTCTTTTTCAATATATTCACCTGCAAGACGGATACATTTTTCACATCTTTCAATTAATTTATTTATACCCTCATAAAAAAATGATTTCTCGTTATCTGCAAAATACGCCGAAACTGCCTCCTTGATTTCATCATCGGCAGTAAATTTTTTACCCCGCAGCTCTTTTTTCATTTTCGGAAAGAGGTAATAATCACTCGGAGCCAGGTCTGGGCTGTAGGGTGGGTGATTCACAATTTCGAAGCCCACCTTATGCAGGGCAGCTAACGCAACGCGGCTCTTGTGGACGGGCGCGTTGTCGTGCAAAAGCCGAACACCTTTTGTCAATTTTCCCCGTCTTTTCTCTTTAATGCTTTCTTTTAGTCGCTCTAATATTGAAGCGTAATATTCTCCGGTTATAGAAACACCTTTATCTTTATAATCAATCAACAATATTCCTTCCGAGTCCCAAAATACCGTTGCCATGAGTTTCCCAGCTGATTGTGACACTTTAAATTTCTTGGGAGGTGCTGTGCCCTTTTTATGCCACTGCATGGAGTCTTGTTTGGACTCAGGTTCATAATGATGAACCCAAGTTTCGTCTCCAGTAACAATTCCACTCAATACACCATCCTTGTCTTCATTACAGAGGTCCAAAAATGCACGCGAACACTCTACGCGCTGTTGTTTTTGCGGCGGCGTGAGCATTCTCGGCACCCATCTTGCGCTGACCTTAGACATGCCGAGATGATCGTGTAGGATTTTAAAAATTGTTGTATCGGATACTCCAACCATTTCTGAGAGTTGTTTCTTCTTTAGTCGAGCATCTTCGAGTACAATTTGTACAACTTTTTGGATAAGTGCTGGCGTGGTCACCTCAATGCTCCTGCCCGGCCTCGGGTCGTCTTCAAGGGATTCCCTTCCTTGTTTAAATAAACTATGCCACTTGTACACCATGGTTTTTCCTGGACAAGAGTCGCCGTAAACCAATGACATCTCATTCATTATGGTCGCGACTGATTTTCCTTGCCTGGTAAGGAACTTTATAACGGCACGATATTCGATTTTTTCCATATTTCACTGTTCACTCCTGATTATGTTACTTGGTTGACGATAGCTCAAAGACTAACTGTCTAATAACAACGAAACTTCGTATTTATACTAATCATGAGTCGCTGCACAGGCCACGCCCTCAATGCGCCTACTCACCCCTCTACAACCCGCTCATTCCGCGAATATAAAAACGCTCCCTCGTAGTATAATGTTTTTTTGCAAACTGATGTACATACTCAAAGAAAAGTATGATATTGGTGCTTGTGCTTAATTTGTGACTTCTACAGGTTGGTAGAAAAGTTTTGAAAGCGACACCTATTAAGAAGTAGAGGAATCAAAATTCATACGCCATTTTAATATTTCATGTGTCATCTGAACACACTAAAAATTTTATCTCGATCTGTCAATTCATTCATTGTTAGCAATCCATTTGAATTAGACGTGTCGATGTATTTTTTAACAATGGAAAAAAACTGAATATCGCGCTGTGATACTGTGATAAAAGTCTTTGTTTTGGAAGGTTTATCAGCAACAGAGATTCATACAAAAACGGTGAACGTGTTAAAGGAATGTGCTCCTTCATTTCCAACAGTACATCGATGGGTTTTAGAGTTTAAACGTGGTCGTACAAGCGTTGAAGATGAACCACGTAGTGGACGACCAAAAACTGCAACAACAGCAGAAATCATTGAGCAAGTAAATAATATGGTTAGAGAAGCTCCGAATTTAACTAAGCATGAAATTGCTAATACCATAGGCATCTCAGACGAACGAGTACTCCATATTTTACATGAAGAATTACATATGAAAAAGCTGTTTGCAAAGTTAGTGCCGCATTTGTTAACAATTCAACAAAAACTGGATCGAAAACAAATTTCTCAGCGTAACTTGGTGCGTTTCAAGCGGAACATAACTGATTTCTTGCGTCGTTTTATAACTATGGATGAGACTTGGATCTACCACCATGATCCTAAATTGAAACAAGAACGATTACAGTGGACTACGGTTAGTTGTTCAACTTCAAAAGAGGTGAAGTCAGGACGATCGGCAAAAAAGGTTATAGCATCAGTGTTTTGGGATGCAAAAGGAATTTTATTGATTGATTATCTTGAAAAAGGTTAAACAATTAACTCAGAGTATTATTGTAACCCTTTAGATCAACTGGATGTAAAAAATCGTGAAAAAGACCTGGTTTGGCGAAGAAAAAAAATAATTTTTCATCAAGACAATGCGCCTTCACACAAAAGTGTTTTGACGACGGCTAAATTGAATGAATTAAAGTACGAATTGCTTGAACAACCACCGTATTCACCAGATTTCGCTCTGAGTGATTACTACCTCATCAGAAACTTGAAACAATTCGTTCGTGGAAAGCGTTTTTCATCGAATGAAGAAGCTATTTCAGCCGTGGAACAGTATTTTGCAGAGCTTCCAGAAAATTATTACAGAGATGGTATAAAACTATTGGAGGATCATTGGAATAAATGTATTGAAGTTGAGGGAGATTACATTGAATAAAAAAACTAATTTCATTTAAAAATTCACATTGTTTCATTTTTGCTTTCAAAACTTTTCTACCAACCTGTAGTTGATACTGATAGTGAATTGTTCATTTTTTCGGCAGGAGGGAATTGAAATTGAAAACCAACTTCTGTTATAAGTATTACTAATGCTTTGTCCATCCTCCATATTCATCTGACATTCTCCCAATATATTTCAAAATTATAAAAAACTAAACAGTGGCACCAACATATTCAAAGAGTTTCGTAAAAATGTAGTAAAACACAAATGAAAACAACTTTCCTAATACGGGTACTATTTGATTGAACCTCGTATATGACTTCCCTACCATAACCAACATCCCACCGTAGTCCCATTTTCCCTCAAAATATCAAGGATAATATTAGATTATGTGGTGGCACGTGCTCGATACCCCCTAAGCTTATATCACGGCACCTAATATCCTCCCGATCAGGGTATCCGGAATGTTCGATAACGTCCCCGGAATCCCGGAATTTGGGGCGAAACGTTACGGTTAGGTGACCGTAGTCGATACGAAGTGGGACCCCCTCAATAAATAAGTGAATTAATCGGTAGTGAAATTACCCCCGGGTAACGACTGACGTTCGACCGTCGTCAACCTTTATTTCTGAAACTAGCGCTCGTAACGACGGGTGATTCTTCGGTTCGTCTTTTTCCTCCATGGCAAACGGAATTTTCTTCAAGGCAAACGGAAGAACGGTTTTATAAGAAATAGTTATTAACGTTTTTACGAGAAGAGCCGAATCGTGGAGAGACTTCGAGGAAAGTTATCGCTTCAACCTGAGATACAAAAGAAGAAAAGACCAAATGTACATACTCTTTTTTAATTGAATCAATATACATAAATACATTTTTATTTGGAAATTGAATCTGGATACAAAAACAAATATTATAACTTTGCAATTTGAAATAGTGGAGGTGCCCGTATTCTCAAAATATTGCAGATATCTCCATAGCATGTGTACTTAATATTACGTTCATCTATTACGACGAACGTCACAAATTGTATGTAACAATCTTATTGTGGATTCCACATCGTTGATACACAATATAGAACACACCTAGACACAATATAAACGACGAATTACATCAGTTTTTGCCTTGCTAACTCTATAGTTTACGTTATCGTCAAATGTATAAGTTTAATATCCATCATTATACCAAGGCTCTTAACTGATAATATTTTAGTTATAACCGTACCTGAGAGGTTGTAATCGAAGGATATGTTGAAGATGTTTCTTGTAAATGATATGTAGTGACACTTGGATAAATTCAATTGAAGATTTTTACTATTACAGTATAGGTAAAAGTTATCCAAATCATCCAGGAAAAGATGGCAATCCATTAAGGAACGTATTTTGCAAAATAACCTTACGTCATCAGCATATACCAAACATTTATAAAACTTAAAAGCACTAGCAACATTGCCGACGTAAATATTGAACAATAGAGGTTCTAGATTGGAGAACATCAGACGTTATAGCATACCTACTGTAGATGTATCTTCGTTTATCTTCACTGCCTGTGACCTGTTCAATATATAAGAAGTGACTCAACTAAGTAGGTCGCCATGTCACTCTAACCTCGGCAAACCAAACAAGTAGTAAATAATGATCAACTTTATGTCGCTAACGTAAATATTGAACGATAGAGGTCCCAGATGAGAACCTTGGAGGATACCAGACTGTATGCCTACTCTAGACGTATAAAAACAATTTATCTCCACTAACTGTGACCTGTTCAATATATAAGAAGTGACACAACGAGGCTAGTCGCCATGTAATCTTAATCTCGGCACTTGATCAACCTTGGTAAAGTTGGTACATCACGTCAAACTAAACACGTCGATGCTATAGCCCACTAGATTTGTTATGACAGACTGGCCGGCGTAGAATATATGCCGTTTGAATAACAGCTCGTGGTTAAAAAATCAGAACAAGATTTTATACACAAGCGACTCAAAGACCGTGGCCAATGTGGACAAGATAGATAGAAGCTTGTAATTTTCTGCCTAGTTAATCGACACTGTTTTAAAAGTTGGTAGCACATATGCTTCTTCCACTTCTTTGAAAACTCCTTTAGTGATGGATATATTGAATGTAACACAAAGAAAACTTAAACGTATGAGCACATCTTGCCAGAAATACAGATGGCATCCCATCAGACTCTTGTCTTTCATCTATTTTTAAACCTGACAAACCATGAAGGACCTCAGCCTCCGAAAAAGTTGTAGTGGCGAGGATACTACTACTACCCCACTCAGTCTGAATATCGCTATCGCCAGTGCTTTGGTAGTACTCAGAACTAAAATTGGATACAAAATACTTAGAAAATAATTCACCAATTGAATGCTCGTCTGTTGTAACTTTGTCATTTAAACTGTTTGTATTCGGTGTAGATGGTATTGTTTTATTATTTCGAGCAAAAACCTATAGTTGCTTCGGATCAATACTAATCTCTTTTTCCACGGAAGATAAGTAATTTTGGAAATTTTTTAAAATGAAAGCTATTAAGACAATGAGAACTATCTAATTTTTAATAATCACTAAAAATATTAATCGTAAATAGACACTGATGTACGAGGGAGCGTTTTTATATTCGCGGAATGAGCGGGTTGCAGAGGGGTGAGTAGGCGCATTGGGGGCGTGGCCTGTGCAGCGACTCATGATTAGTATAAATACGAAGTTTCATTGTTATTAGACAGTTAGTCTTTGAGCTATCGTCAACCAAGTAACATAATCAGGAGTGAAAAGTGAAATATGGAAAAAATCGAATATCGTGCCGTTATAAAGTTCCTTACCAGGCAAGGAAAATCAGTCGCGACCATAATTAATGAGATGTCATTGGTTTACGGCGACTCTTGTCCAGGAAAAACCATGGTGTACAAGTCGCATAGTTTATTTAAACAAGGAAGGGAATCCCTTGAAGACGACCCGAGGCCGGGCAGGAGCATTGAGGTGATCACGCCAGCACTTATCCAAAAAGTTGAACAAATTGTACTCGAAGATGCTCGACTAAAGAAGAAACAACTCGCAGAAATGGTTGGAGTATCCGATACAACAATTTTTAAAATCCTACACGATCATCTCGGCATGTCTAAGGTCAGCGCAAGATGGGTACCGAGAATGCTCACGCCGCCGCAAAAACAACAGCGCGTAGAGTGTTCGCGTGCATTTTTGGACCTCTGTAATGAAGACAAGGATGGTGTATTGAGTGGAATTGTTACTGGAAACGAAACTTGGGTTCATCATTATGAACCTGAATCCAAACAAGACTCCATGCAGTGGCATAAAAAGGGCACAGCACCTGCCAAGAAATTTAAAGTGTCACAATTAGCTGGGAAACTCATGGCAACGGTATTTTGGGACTCGAAAGGAATATTGTTGATTGATTATAAAGATAAAGGTGTTTCTATAACCGGAGAATATTACGCTTCAATATTAGAGCGACTAAAAGAAGCCATTAAAGAGAAAAGACGGGGAAAATTGACAAAAGGTGTTCTGCTTTTGCACGACAACGCGCCCGTCCACAAGAGCCGCGTTGCGTTAGCTGCCCTGCATAAGGTGGGCTTCGAAATTGTGAATCACCCACCCTACAGCCCAGACCTGGCCCCGAGTGATTATTACCTGTTTCCGAAAATGAAAAAAGAGCTGCGGGGTAAAAAATTTACTGCCGATGATGAAGTCCAGGAGGCAGTTTCGGCGTATTTTGCAGATAAAGAGAAATCATTTTTTTATGAGGGTATAAATAAATTAATTGAAAGATGTGAAAAATGTATCCGTCTTGCAGGTGAATATATTGAAAAAGAAAAATAATTTGTTTTTTTTTATTTCCACCCCTTGTCCCCCATTCCGCGAATATAAAAACACTCCCTCGTACATATACAAAATATGAACGAAATAATACTTTACAAAAGATCGCACTACTAAGCGTAAAAGAAAAATTAACAGGTAAAATGAATCCGTAACACCTCAAATTAGCAACGAAAATAGTAAAATTAGCTTGTTTTCTATATAAGAATAACTGGAATGGTATAAATACCAACCAAAATTAGGCTGACTGTAAAAGCAAATAACTGAATTAAAAATGAAAATGAAAAATTCAAACAACTTGCATCAAATAAGAATTGAAACAAGGCAAGCGTTAATATGAAAACTTCAAAATGAAAAATAAATGAAAATAATGAAGCTTTCATCTGGCTACTTTTCAAGTAAGTATACAAACTATGCATTTAACTTTTTATTATATTTAACATATGTTCTTTGAAATAACGATATTATCTAATCTTGTCTTTCAGTTAATGTAGAATGTTAACTAAATATTGTTTTCAAATGTAAAAGTATAAACGTAGTAATTTATATTTGAAAATTATTGGACAAATGTCCATGATCTTGATACTTCTTAAGCAACAACCCGTAGTTTCGCCCTTCTGTCTGCTTTAATTTACTGTCGAGCTTTAATTGTAAAGGTCACTGTTACTTAGTAGTGCTGTGATGATGATTGACATAAAAATCGAGAAGCGAATTAACCTGAAATTCCTTGTTAAATTAAAAAAATTGCCAAAAGAATGTTTGCAAATGTTAAAGGAGGTGTTTGGTGGTAATGTTATGACATGTGCGCGTCTTTTTGAATGGCACAAATGGTTTTCTGAAGGTTGGGAACAGGTCGAGCTGTGACTGCAAGAACTGAAGGGAACGTTCAGCAAATTAATGAAATTGCATTTTGTATGTGTTAAAAGACACGACAAAAATGTTTGTAAAAATGGTGGCGAAAAACCTCAGTCAAAAACAAAAAGACAGTCGAATAAACATTTGCTCCGATATCATGGAACGACTCACAGAAAAACCAGACTTGCTCACAAAAATCATCACATATGATGAAATTTGGATTTTCCAGTATAATCCGGAAATGAACAAGTCGAAATTGAAGACAACGATGATCGTTTTTTTAGATATCAAGGGTGTTATTATGACTGACTGGGTGCCAGAGGGCCAAGCCATTAATCAGAAATACTACGAAGAAGCCCTTATCAAGCTGAGGGAAAGAGAAAGGAAGAAAAGATTGGATTTGTGAAAGAACGACTCGTGGATTCTGCAATACACCAGCCCACAATGCCCTATCAGTGAAGTACTTTTTAACGAACGAACGCATTGCTGTGCTTGATCATCCTCCGTATTCGCCAGATCTCGTGTAAGTTCTACCTGTTCCCAAAAGTGAAAAGTGCCTTAAAGGGAACACATTTTCAGTCTGTTGAACACGTAAAAGCAAAAACGGCAGTTGTTGAAGAGGCTGATAACTGATGAAATACAGCATCATTTTGAACAATGGACGAAACGTATACAGTGGCGTCTAGATAGGAGACGAGAGTATTTTGAAATGAATAAAAGTTAAATATAAGTTTATTTACAATAAATAACATTTTTCACACCAGCCTCGTTATTTAATTGCCACACCTCGTACAGTAAGTTATACAATCTTAAATATGCTAATGATTTTAGACACTAAATGTACAGGATACAATAGGGGGAGTAGGTTCACAATTGATGTAATATGGATCAATATAATGAATAAAATACATGAAACAGATGTAAGATAAAATTATGAGAATGTTAATTATTTGTATAAAATAAAAAATTATTTTATTATAAAAATATTTTCACTAGATTTCTTAATTAGTTTCCCTATTTTCTTTGAATGGTAGGCCTTTTTCTTGGCATTTTCAATTTATTATTGGCGTCGCGTATCAATCTGCGGGTACATTATCTTCACTTAATACTCGACACACCCAAATGCTTTAATCTGTATGTATACCTTCTTTTAATTGATATTCAAACATACATATGTATGTCTTGCAGCAATCAAAATTTTAAAACCGGTGCTCACGTGACAAAAAATATCACACTTCCAAAGACGACATGCATCAATAAGAGAGCGATATGAGACAAGAAAAAAGAATAGTGCGATAATTAATCAATCAAATACAATTAACCTATCCGCATACCATCTGCATACGGGGCACGATTCTTGGAATGTTTACGTAACTGCCGCAAATTGCCTGTCAGAGCTTACAAGCTGTATTTCACATTCCCATATACACATGTACAACGTACATATTCACATGTACGTACATATGTGTACTGTACGTATCCACAAGTACACAAACAATTCTCAATTAGTTATATACATAAGCACGTACATCGCGAATTTACACAGCTGTGAAAAAAAAATTAAATGTCCCTAACGATAGTAAATATTTTTCGACGAAACATTACGGAACGACGCTTTTGCAAGCTTGCATTTCGCGTTTCGTTTTAATTTTTGGCCACGTTGGATGCAGCTGGTTGCTATTTATATTCTTGTAAGTATTACAATGTATGTATAGAAATATAATCTCCAAAAAAATAGGGTCGAACAATAATATTCTCACGAAATGTAAATTTAATACAAAACTGTTTAGAATAGGCACTAACAGATACGGAGAATGCATGTGGGTACATGTGCATAAGCAAAGTAATCACGAAGTTATAAAAATCTGATGTAAATGTATTCAACATGTGCTTATTAATAGTGTTGTGAATTTGCTTGAGATTTGTGAACTAATCGTAAGTTACAGTGAAATTAAAATGAAACATAAGGATAATTTCTGTTTGAGTACGCTGGATAAAAGTCCTAAAAGAACTAAAGTTGATGCACAGCGACTAGTCGCGCCAATGTTAGTAGTCCTGTTATAAACACCTCTTAAAGAAATTAAAAGGCAAGACAGAAAAGATGTTTCACTAAAACGTATCGAGAAAACGAAAAACATAATAAAGAAGACTTTTTGACATTTCTGTTATAGCAGTATACCTATTTTATATTCGAATTTGATTTTTTTTTAACAGTTAAACACAATTTCTCCAACCACAATATTCAGCGAACCATAGATCGACATCTTAATCCCAAAATCTCACAACTTAATACACAGCTTACATCATCTCCCCCCCTCTCTAAAGCCCACCTACCCTATATACAAGGTGTTACTGACCGCATCAGTAGGGTTCTTCTCAAAAACAACATCAAAACCATCTTCAAACCCCATTCCAAATTATCTGACCCTTTTTCCGTAAAAGACCATGTTTCTTTAGAATCAGCTGGTGTGTACAGGATTCCTTGTTCATGCGGCAGGGCATATATTGGTGAAACAAAGCGGTCTGTCGGCACTCGTGTTTCTGAACATGAGCGTTGTACTAGGTTGCTGCGCATAGCCGGTTCTGCACTTGCCGAGCATAGACTGGAAACCGGGCACCATATTCAGTTTAATTCAACCAAGATCCTATCCCGCACTAACCACTTCTATGGTCGCAAAATCCGTGAAACTATAGAGATCTTTAAGCACCCCAATAATCTTAACCGCGATGAGGGCTACCCCCTACATAACGCTTGGCAATCCTGCATCTCTAATCGACCCAACCGTAACCGTAACGCTCCATTGACCCATGACCCATTATCCATATATAAACACGTCCCCCATCGACTTACACCAGTTTCAGTGCAGTAGTTCAGCCCTGAAGATGTCCCATACAAATGGGTACGAAACGTCAGCAGATATACTATTGACGCGGTTCCAGCCCGGAAACCCAGAAGCAGATAGCATGGACCACGACCGCGGAAGTCTACGTACCAAGTTAAACACAAATTTCATATCCCAAAAATGAACACTCACCACTACCGTTAATAAATCACTGAAAGAGCAGATTCTGTTATTGTAAACAAATAGATCGAAAGAGAAGATATGTTTTAGTATTTCAAACTTTAAAGAGAAAATAACAAGAAAATACGAGGGTGGTCCCATAAGTACCCGACCTGACCTAGAAATGGTGGTATATGTTTGAAAAATATCACTGTATTGAAAAGTAACACAATCTATAAAGCATATGTTTCAAGTTTGAAGGCGCCACGTTGTTTAGTATTTGTTTGGCAGACATAGTGAACGTTTTCAGTGAATTTGTAAAAATGGAGAAAATTGGTCGTCGTTACGTGATACAATACTTTTATTTGAAAGGCCTCAGCCTAACCGATATAAAAGCTCAACAAGATTCTACTCTAGGTGAGTCTGCTCCTTCGTTTAGAACAGTGAAATATTGGGTAGCAGAGTTTAAATGAGTGGTCGACCAAATGAGGTAACGACTCCAGAAATGGTGAAGAAAATCCACAAAGCGGTACTGTATGATCGTCGACTGAAATTGCGCGAGCTGGCAGACATAGTAGGCATTTCAAAAATTGCGGTACATCGCATATTATCTGAAAATTTGGACATGAGAAAGCTGTGTGCAAGATGGGTGCTGCATTTGTTCACACTCGAGCGAAAACATTGTCGTGAAAATGTTTCAAGTGTTTAGCGAAGTTTCACAGCAACAAAGCAGAATTTTTGCGCCATTTCGCAACCATGGATGGAACATGGGTCCATCACTACACATCCGAGACAAAAGAACAATCAAAAGGGAGAACCGGCTCCAAAGAAGGCGAAGATCGTTTCATCTGCAGGCAAGGTCATGGCATCGGTTTTTTGGGATGCGCATGGAATAATTTTCAGTGACTATTTTGAAAAAGGAAAAACTATCAACGGCGAGTATTATGTCAACTTACTGCAACGTTTGAACGAAGAAATCAAGCAAAAACGGCCGCATTTGGCTAAGAAAAATCGTTAAGACAGTGCACCAGCTCACATATCCATTATTGTAATGGCCAAAATTAGTGAATTAAAGTTTGAATTGCTACCTCATGCACCCTATTCGCCAGATTTAGCCCCCTCAGATTATTTTCTGTTCCCAAACTTGAAATATGGCTCAGTCATCAAAGATTTTCCAGCGATGATGAAGTGATGTCGGCAGTTAATGGCTATTTTTAGGAGAAGATAGTTATTATAAAAAGGATATCGAACTTATTGAATATTGCTGGGAAAAGTGTATAGAGCTGAAAGGAGATTATGCTGACAAATAAATATATTTCTTTCTAAAATTTTTGTGTTTTCGTTGTTGGGTCGGGTAATTCTTAGCCCACTCTCGTATCTTGAATAAAATGCGAGAGAGGGAGAATGCAGTAGTATTGATTTTTTTTATTATCAGGTCGAAAATGTATACGAACACCTATTACACATTAAGCACGCCATTGTTCATTTTTTTTAAAATGAAGCATACAAGAGGTCTCTTTCTAGTTTGATATCGTTACAACCCGACCTAAAAAATATGCCGAAGCTTGTAATTTAGATCATAAACCTTTTTGTGGTATGTATGTATCTGTTTTCATACCGATTTGCATTAAATAAAGAGTTAGTCTGTCATACAGGTGTTCTTTTGTTTTGATAAACATCTTTAGGGTAAATCTCAGGCAACTTATTGAGTTAATGGAGCTACGATCGGCCAAGAGATATTACATGCGCCATTATTTGCTTTTTGGAGCCCATTTATTTTAATATTAATTTACGGCTATTTAGTTTGTAGACCATGATCTTCACGACAGCTAGCTGGCCACTGTTCTATTACGGATCAGACAAATTAAGGCTCCCCGAGTCGGTCGTTCATGATCCGCAGCATTCTTATTTCTACCGACAAGATTGCAGCACCAGAAGTGTAATTTTTACCGTATTCATAGTGATTTGAACTAAATCAATTCTTGTTTGCAAATGTATGTAATGTGGGAGAATTTTATTTTGATAATTGTCTATTAGAAACGTCGTTTTGATATCTGTGTCTACATTCGCCATGGAAACATTTTTGTTTTCCATAGATACAATTATTTAACCGATCGCATTTTGTTTATCTTTCTCTAGAGTCTCGGTCTGTTAAAAGTATATAAAGAACCAAAAGTGAACCCCCAATTTTTCAATAACCCAGTGCATTAAGGACCAGAATCGCAAGGTTATATGAAAACGAAGTTGAATAAGACAGATCTATCGAAAAATTTAGGATTCTCCGAGAAATTTCCAATTCTCCTCATAATTTCCAATTTATATTTAATTCATCTTTCGACGGGCACAAAAAGAAGGTGAAATTCCCCCCTTTTATGCAGTTCACATCACGAAATCCGAGCCATGCAGACAACAGAACCCATCGACCCTAATATTCGACGCTTTTCTACGAGCATTATTCGTGAGTAAAAAAAGACACGTTTTCGACCTCCAACAAACGACAGGTCGTGAGATTAATTTTTATCCGTACTCCGCTACTACGTCCTATCTACGACACATCGTACTCCAGGCCTGTAATAAATATATGTGTAATGCGTGTGTGTGTGTGGTTGTTAAAATTGGCAGATGACATCACCCGGGTTATTCGTATGGTGACATTTGCGGTCAGTCTTCTCTAAATTGACTGTTTAAGATTGCGCCTGTGGATGGATGTTATTAATGCTGCTTCTCACGCCGCTCAGCATTTATTTTATTCTGTATGCGTATTGTTGTGGAATAAATTAATGTCGCCACCAATGTCGGTCGTCGAGTCCGAAATGTAACAATTAATGATTTCACTTCGGCATGGAGACGTTTTGTGTTATTAAATTATCAAATATAAACACCAACCGTTGTGAGTCAGAGTCGAAATCGCACCCAATAAACCAGGAAGATTGCCGCTGTTTCTACAGAAATATACAATGTGTAGAATCTGACACTTGCGCTTAGTAATGCATGAATAAAATTGGTATGTGTCATTCAATATTAGTTTTTATAGAGAATGTACAGTCTGTGGAAAAAGTAATGTCTTCTCCTGTTCATGTCTAAATATAATAATAATAATAGTAAAAATAATAATAATTTTATTTCTGTTCAGCAAAAAAAATATACATAGGACAAAAAAATTCTACACTACTACAAGGGGTGTTTTTTAAGCAAGCGCCGTTTTGTTGTATACACTAATAGGTGGTGCAGGCGCCGCAACGAGTGCTTGCGTCGTGTCCCGGCATTCCTTGGGAACAACTGTGCTCAGTTGCAGCTGTGTAGGTAACCTCTACAGTCTGTTCTGTGTCTTTAAAATAATCAAGATTATCCAATCGCTCGGCCCACCATAAATGCAGTAACCTACGGCCAAACGCGGCCAAAGCAACCCAAAGCGACTCAAAATAAGATGCGGCATACTGACAGAGGGAATTTTACTACTCCATGACAATGTAAGGCCCCACACAGTAGCTCAGATCCGAGCTTTGTTGGACTCTTTTTGCTGGGAGGTTTTGGACCACTCTTCCTACAGCCCCGGCCTTGCGCCGAACGATTTCCTTTTCCGCTATCTCAAACATCTTCTGGGCGGCAACCACTACAACGATTACGAAGACGTGAAAACGGCCGTGACCTCTTGTTTATCGGAGTAGGCGACAAGTTTCTATGAAGAGGGTATTCAAAATCTAGTTGTAAGGTTTGATAAGGGTTTAAAAAAACTTGCCAGCTATGTTGAAAAATAGAGAAATGTATGCAAAATCTGAAAACAAATTCGATTTTTGAAAATTTCCCTTCGTTTGATTCTTATTTTTAAACGGACCTTACTTAAAAAGCACGCCAATAACCATATCAAATTTTTAAAAAAAGAAAAAACATCATCAAATAGTAAATCACCATTTTCTGATGCGTGAAATAACGGAATTCTGCACAAGATGTTAGTTCTCGGTGTTGGAAGGACAAAACTTGAATGGTGAATGAGGCCAATCATTACATACGATACTATCGAAACAAATTCCACTTAAAATTCCCTAACATTTCAAACAAAGATTTCCAGGTTTTGGCTTCTATAAAGAACGCTAAATGGTTTTTAATAATTAGATACTTTCCTTGAAGTTTGTGGACTTGATGGATTTAAGATTTCCAAGTTTTATCGTCTATAAAGAACACTAAATGGTTTTGTAATAACTGCATTCTTTCCTTTAAAAAGTCTATAGATTTGATGGATTTAGAGATTTCCAAGTTTTACCGTTTATAAAGAACGCTAAATGGTTTTGTAATAACTGCATTCTTTCCTTTGAAAAGTTGGTGGGCTTGATAGATTTACAAATTTCCAAGTTTTACCGTCTATAAAGAACACTAAATGGTTGTGTAATAACTGCATTCTTTCCTTTGAAAACTCTGCGGACATGTTGAATTTAGAAATCAGATAGAGAATATACCGACTTTAAAAAAAAATCTCTTAGATCAGGGCGGGTACTTATCGGACCACCCTCGTAAATGATGCAAAAACTCTATAATAAAAAAATGCAACTGAATATTCATAGCATTAACACATTAATAACTGAGATGAATAATGGCGTGACAAAAGGCGAGACATCTAAGTATTTCTCTAGGCGTAAAGACAACAGCGCGAAATATTTCGCGCAGATATGCACGGTGATAAATATTTTCCTTTCTTGCTGTATTCGCTTTCGACTTGCGATTGGATGTTTCTCCGCACGTAATCATACATGCGTGCAATGCAAACTTGACATGCACGTATGAAGATAAAAGAGGTAAAACTATTAATAACAATAACAATAATGGAAGGAATCTCCCACGGCTTAGTCAGTGTCATGTTACGCCTATGCTGTGTGTGTGAGTGAATATGTGTTTCTTGCACTCCGTGACAAGTGCATATACGAAGACAGAGGATCCTGTTACATGTGGAAGAGCCCCCTTCGCGCGCCAAGAACATAATAAATACATTGTTCTGTCCGTTGAAGCGCATAAAGCGAAGTCTATTTGCTTTTTTTAACTGCTTTTCTTTCTTCTGCGTGTTTCGTTTTTTTATTTCATTTCGTGTGTGCATGTATACACTGGATCCCTTTTCTTTTTTAACATCTGCTGCTGTGCATCTACTATGTAAGTACCATTGTCTTGTTTGGACAACAAACACTTAAAGCGGGCGTTTTATGTTAGTGTTGTTAATGGGTGACAATTTCGTCGAGGAATAATTACTTCCTGCTTTAAACGCAAATGGCGGAAATGGTGTCTGAAAAAATTTCGAGTTTTCAGTCTCAAGACAATAAATCTACTTTCTTTAGTCTGAGACTTAACGTTTAAGAAAAAGTTTCGTTGGTAGTGGAAAGAAATTTCTCGAAGATAGATTACCCAAGCAGAGTAAATGAGAAATTAGTGGAGCTCTGCGATAATTCATACTTCCCCATCAGCAAGCTTGATTTAATTTAATTTGCGGAGTTTTTATACAAAAGCATCGACATTAATATTATTGTATTGAAGTAATATTCCTCTGTCTTTATTCTTTAAATACCGACATAATATGTCTTTAAAAACAAATTTTTATAACCTCTTCAATAGCCAATTTAATACAATATAAATTCTTTTATAATCTATTGTACAAGGTTGTTCAACAAGATTTGTCGTTCAATACGAGATGGCGCTATTAGGTTCGTCGTTTTATTGTTCTATAAATTGCACTACTTTTTTATAAACACGTGTGAAGTTTTCTCATTTTATATTTCCTCATTCGTATATCCAAAGTTGACGTCTCACAATATTTTTTTACAATTGAAAAATCGAATATCATGCAATGACAAAATTCTTATTTTTGGAAGATATAGCACCAAAACAAATTCATGAACGATTGTTATAAGTGTATAAGGACTATTCGCCTTCAATTAAAATAGTTGAAATAAAGGGTTTTCCAATAAGGACTTGACAACTTTTTTTCAAAATAAAATGCAGACCATTTGAGATATTTCAATAACTTTATTATCGGGTTGAAGTACAAGCAAAACATTTATGAATGGAACTCGACTTCGTTCATATGGCCACCGCGGGCACGTTTGCAGCGATCGATTCGTTGGACCCAATTTTCGATGAATCGGCTACACAATTCGGCCGAAACGGCTGCTATTTCGCGTTCAATATTGGCTCTGAGCTCTTCCAACGTTGTCGGCTTGTTGGCATAGACCAATGACTTGACGTAGCCCCAAAGAAAAAAGTCTAGAGGCGTTAAATCGCACGAACGAGGCGGCCAATCGACTAATCCATTTCTTCAGATAACACACTCATCAAACTTACTCTTCAATAAATCGATTGTAACGTGTGCTGTGTGGCTTGTGGCACCGTCCTGCTGAAACCACATGTTGTCCAAGTCCATATCTTCCAATTCGGGCCAAAAATAATCGGTAATCATGGTGCGATAACGATTACCATTCACAATAACGTGACGATCATTATCGTCGACGAAAAAATATGGCCCTATGACGCCTCCGGCATGCAAACCACACCAAATAGTTATTTTTTGTGGATGAAGTGATGTTTCATGAAGCACATGTGGATTTTCATCCGACCAATAACGCATATTTTGCTTATTGACGAACCCATTGAGCCAAACATGAGCTTCGTCACTGAAAATGATTTTGCGATGAAATTGATCATCTTGGCGCATCTTTTCCAGAGCCCAATCGGAGAACGTACGTCGCTTCATATGGTCCATCGGCCTCAATTCTTGAGTCAGCTTGATCTTGTATGGGTGTAAACCAAGATCCTTACGCAAAATTCGTCATAAAGTCGTCTGGGCGATGCCCAACTCTTGAGAACGCCGTGGAATTGACTGATTTGGATCATTTGCTACGGACGTTTCAACGGCAGCGATATTTTCGACACTTCGACCAACCCGTTGTCTCACTGGCACGGCAACATCACACAACGAATATGTAGACTCAAATTTTTGCACTAAACTTGTTACTGCCTGTCTACTAGGGCGAGAATTACGACCGAAAATCGGAGTTACCGCTCTTAAAGTAGAGGTCACCGACTCCGAATTTCTGTAGTAAATTTTTATATTTTGCAGACGTTGTTCGTTCGTGTACTTTACCATGATGAAAATGTTAAGTTTACTGAATCAATTGACAGTGACAGTTCGTTGATTAGTGAAAGGGTGCGTTCACAAATTGAATTAAAAGTTGTCAAGTCCCTGTTGGAAAACCCTTTATGAGCTGCTGAATTTAAACGTGGTCATACGAGTCTTGAAGGCGATCCACGTGGAGGACGTCCAAAATGTGCATGAACACCAGAAATCGTAGCAGCAATACATGATATGGTTTTGGAAGATCGTCAATTAACCGTAGGCATCTCATTAGGCAGTGTGGGCAATATTTTGGGTTTCAGAAAGCTGTGTGCAAAATGGATGGCGGATTCGTTAACAATGAAAGAAGAACACATTCGAATGCGACTTTCTCAGCAACATTTAATGCGTTTTGGAAGAAACAAAAATGATTTTGTGCGTCGTTTCATCACTATGGATGAGACTTGGGTCTACCACCATGATCTCCAATCAAAACAAGAGGCTAAGGAGTGGTGTGAATCCGGTATTTCGGCTATGCAGCGAGTTAGAGTCCAGAAATCGGCCAAAGAAGGTGTTAGCATCAGTTTTTTGAGATGTAAAGGGAATTTTGTTAGTGAATTACCTCCAAACTGGTAAAACAATAAACTTAAGATTATTATTGTAACCTTTTGGTCTAGCTCGATGTAAAAATTCGTGAGAAAAGACCTGATTTACAGAAGAAAAAAATCATTTTTCATCAACACAATGCACTCTCTGACACAGTTAAAACAACCATGCCAAAAATTAATTAAAGTACGAATTGTTGCAACATCCACCCTATTCGCCAGATTTAGCTCCCTCTGACTTCTGGCTGTTCTCACATCTTAAAAAACGCATGCGTGGAAAACGATTTTCATCGAACGAAGAGGTTATTGCAACCGTGGAAGCGTATTTCGACAGTTTTCCGGATTCTCACTTCTGGGACGAAATTCATAAATTAAAAGATCGCTGGAACAAGTGTGTTGAAGTCCAGGGGGTTATATTGAATAATAAAATGTATTTCATTCCATAAAATCGAATTTTTCTTATAGAATGACAAAACTTATTGAACATATTGACACGTTCATATCAGCAATAGAAAATTTTTGTGTAGAATGGTGGAATGGTAAGGTTTCCGTCGGGATACTTTCTCAAATAGGACCAATCCACCTTCCCGTTGTTGTTTGTTATTCGCTAGTTTGGTTCTATCAATACTTTTATTTTTCATTAGCTTTAACTGGCCTTCTAGAACGAAATGCATCCTCGATTTCGGAATTACAAGAACGAAATTTTAGCATTGACATCCTATTAAGACATCTTCTCCATACACCATACACTTCATATAATTTTTTTCTTCGACTGCAGCCGGAGGATGCCAAAAATGTTTCTCTTTATTTTCCATTTTCAAAACTACGTCAATCAAAAACTTTTTCTTCGTACATAAACTTTGAAATGTAAGCTTTAGGACAAAGTAGGCTGACTAAAACTAAGGCTAACAGCTCTCTTGAGAAACAATGGAATTACTTTCCGATCAACCCAATATTTAACACGAAGAGGACATTCTCATGGACGACATGATATTACCCGAAATAAATTTTGTTTCACTATCAATTTTTCACGTAGAACACGAAAATAATAACACGGAGAACTAGGGTACTAAATCGAACCATTGCCTATAAAACTGAATTTGAAGCGAATGAGGGAGAAGCGGCTTGTTTGAGCTGCAGTTCCGCTTTTATTTACGATGTCGGCAAAACAAATTTTAGTCTCGAATCAATTTTAAATTTACTTCCGGGGATAATGGTACAACGGTAAAAATCTCACATAACACACTTGCAACACCAGAATTGAAAGCCAAACGGTGTAAACAGCGATACTATTGCAGGTCATTTCGGTGTTCTCCGTTTACGACCGAGGCGCCTTTGTCTTCTATCCCTTAATGAGAGTATCGGATGCGACAGGGGAAAAAAAACACCGTAAAGTCGTCCGTAAAGGCCAAGAAGGGACGGAGACAGACGAGAAGACAACGAGAGTTCGGAATTGTGACAGACAGAGGACGAAACGGTCGTTTTCGATCCGGGTTCTCATAAAAGTGTCGCGGGACGGGCACAATTCCGGGAAAGATATCGTCCGGAGATGGAGATGGAGTTGGCGAGCCGGTGTAGTGGGAAATTTAAGGCTGCGATAAAACGACAGATTAAACGTATCTATCAGGGGTTGCTTTACAAGTGTTATCTGACGGACAGGACGCTTCCTTCCTTCCTTTCGTTTTTGTCATTGAGTAACACGAGTGTCTTACTTGGATTCCCTTTTTTTTATGGTTGGAAGAACTATTACGAGTGCAGTTAAAATTCTTGAGGAAGCTTAAGTAATAAAAAGTTTTCTTTGACAACAAACATAATCGCGGAGTCCAAATTACAGTTACTTTGTAAAAAGAAACAATAAATTTCACCCTCGGGGACAACCCTTCTGGGATTGAAAAACTCTAATTTTAATCGTTTCATAATTGTTTTGCAGAAATTGTTGAAAAAATTTGTGTACTCCGTGCGGGACAGTGAATTAGAGTTCTTTTAATGTGTCCTACATTGCATTATGGAAACAGTTATTGAATGAAAAACCTACGGTAGGTTATTAATTGCATATAATTGTGCGTTTTTTCGATGCTAAACTGAAAAATTCTAATTTCTACCGCTTTCTCTATTACATGTACGATGTAAAAGCTGTTTCAAATTGCGCGGTTTTTTTAAGAATAAATAAAATATAGATGGCATACTGAATTTGTCTGGGTATGTGGGCATTTAAAAAGTATGATGTATGACATTTATAAAAATGGTTTCGTACACGGTATAACAACGCGTTCAAATTGTTGAATTATTTTATGAAAATCAGCGATCTGAGAAAAGAGTTTTTAGACAATTACGTGAATTTTATGGTTTACATAATCGTCCATCTGAAAGCACTTTTGGTCGAATTATTAAAAAATTTCAAGAGACCGGTTCCGTGGAAGATCAAAAAAGTGAAAAATACAGTCGCAGTGGACGTTCACAATAAAATATTGGTTTGGTTCGTGAAAGTGTTGCTGAAGATCCTGAAATGTCCATTAGACGACGTTCACAAAAACTTGCACTGGATCAACAACATGGAGAATTTTATACAAATTGATTTAGCTCTGAAGGCATATAAGATTCAAATAACACAGGAACAGTTTCGTGTTCTGATAAAACATTGTTTTTTAATGGGTAAAAACACCACGCAAGCAAAACAATGGATTGAAAAATGTTACCCGGACTTTTGTCAATCAAAAGCAACGATTTGTCGGTGGTTTACCGAGTTTAAACGTGGTCGTACCGACACAAATGACGCGGAACGCCCGGGTAGACCTGTGGAAGCCGTTACACCGGAAAATGTGAGTGAAGTGACAAAAATTATAATGAAAGATCGTAAAGTGAAGCTCCGTGAGATTGCTGAGATGACACAGATATCATATGGAAGTGTATTTACTATCCTTCATGAAAAATTGAGCATGAAAAAGGTTTTTTCCAAGTGGGTGCCGCGATTGCTTTCGATGGAACAAAAACAGCAACGAGTCGATGATTCAGAAAGCTGTTTATCGCTATTTACTCGCAACAAAAAAGATTTCTTGCGTCGTTACGTGACCATGGACGAAACATGGATACATCACTACACTCCAGAGTCGAAGCGGTAGTCATCTGAGTGGCGCACAGCTGGCGAAAGCCGTCCGAAACGTCCGAAAACGCAGCAGTCAGCTGGCAAAGTCCTGGCGTCAGTTTTTTGGGATACACATGGCGTGATTTTCATTGACTACCTCGAAAAAGGTAAATCGATCAACAGTGATTATTATATTGACTTACTGGTGCGTTTGAAGGAGGAAATCGCAAAAAAACGACCGCACATGCAGAGAAAAAAAATCCTTTTTCACCAAGACAATGCACCCTGCCACAAGTCGATGAAAACAATGGCAAAATTGAACGAATTGGCTTTTGATCTGCTCCCCCACCCCCCATATTCGCCAGATTTAGCCCCCAGTGACTACTGGCTCTTTGCTGATCTTAAAAAAATGCTCCAGGGAAAAAGATTTGGCTCAAATGAGGAGGTCATCGCTGAAACTGAAGCTTATTTTGAAGCGAAAGATAAATTTTTTTATAAACATGGTATTGAAAAATTGGAAAAGCGTTGGAACCATTGTATCACCCTAAAAGGTGATTATGTTGATGAATAAAAAAAAATTTTGCAAAAAAAATGTTGTTTTCATTGTTAGTCTCGGGACTTATTGATCCATGTGTTATAAAGGGGTTAAAATTAAAATTTTTCAGTGTGGCATCATAAAAAGGCAAAATTATAAACAATCTTCTTGGATTATTCACTAATATTTTTTTTACAACAAAAACAAAGGAATAAAAGCGATTAAGTATTAGTTATTTCTGTTTAGTTCCATATAAACTTAAGAAAAACATTTCGTAATTCTTTCTTGCAGTATTCACTCGATTTCCAAGACTTAAAACTGCAGAAATATGAATTTTATTGCATTTGGACGATTGCAAACACCCATGTATCTAACAAACAAGAAAATATGATAGCAATACTTAAAAACTTAACATTCCAACAAAGTACATGAAGCAAGCGACAGCTTATAAGTTAATACCAATTAACATTAAATTACCGAAAACAATCAATGTATGATGTTAATAATTATATATAAACATATAATTAAGTTCTTTTACGATGGGAATTAATGAAAAATTATTATTCTTCTGCTGTTCCATCGTTAATTAAATACACAGAAATCAATTAAAAATTTTTGCGCTGGAGAAGGACTAGAACCTCTATATGCCGTTCTCCAGACGACTGCTCTACCAATTAAGCCACCAGGCAACTTCGAGTCCTTTAATACGCCATAAATCTCATTATGGAAGCAGATCTAATATTTATTATTTTTTTAATCAATGTATATTAATACGCATGACGTATATATCATTTTGTTTATCATGTTCTTAAGTTATTTTCATTCTTTAAATACAAATTCAATCACACACAATTTTTATGATGTTAAAAAATATTTCAACAATAAATTCATTTGTTAGTACATCTGTGGGTCACTAAATAAAACATTTCTTTCTTTTTTTCTAGAAACCCTACAACAATATGTACTTGTACACGTATAGACCCATTTTCTATAAAAATTCTTCGATATTACATTTAATATTAATTCTAGTTTTATCAAATTTCTAATTACAAACTTTAATCTTTAGACACAACATAATATTTACTAGCTGCTAAATATTTACCTTGGAATTATTACCGAGAATTCACTAATTATTTGCGTTCATTGTTATAACGATTATATTAAAGTAAGTCGCGTGACGTATCATTTTAAAGTACTTTTCTCAGTAAAACTTTGGAATATATAATTTTTAATATTGCCACGAGCCCTTTTATTATATCTCGCTTCTTAACTATTGCTAATTTATAACGTGTTTTTCTGGTGTTGCAATACCTCGGTACCGCGGTAAATATCCTTCGTCCCGTTGAGTCTTTTAAAAATTCTTCCTCACTTCACTCATGCATTTTGAACCTAAAAGTAGTATATTGTATTCATGATATACACGCCCTGTCCAGAGAGATAGAAACACACAAATCAATTCTTCTATATTTCATTCCTACATTTTAATTATTATTTATTAGAGCCTTTATAATTAATTAATTTTTCTTATTATTATACATATTGGTGTCGTGTTTTAATTTTTTTATTTATTCATTCAAGATTTCTTTCTATTAATTTGTCCATGAAGAAAGTTGTGTGCAAAATGGATGCCGCGTTTTGTTAACAATAGAACAAAACACATTCGAATCCGACCTTCTCAACATTTGAAGCGTTTCAGAAATAATAAAAATGAATTTGAGCGTCATTTCATCACTATGGACGAGACTTGGGTCTATCACCATGATCCTCAATCAAAACAAGAGGCTAAGGAGTGGTGTGAATGGAAACCGGTACTGAGGCTGTAAGCAAGGTCAGAAATCGGCCAAGAAGGTGTTAGCATCAGTTCTTTTGGGATACAAAAGGAATTTTGTTCGTTGATTACCTCCAGACTGATCAAAAAATAAACTCAGATTATTATTGTAGCGTTTTGGACCAGCTGGATGTGAAAATTTATGAAAAAAGGCCAGGTTTACAGAAGAAAAAGTTCATTTTTCATCAAGACAACGCACCCTCACACAGCTCAAAATAAAACATCAGAAAGATTGGTGAATTAAAGTAAGAATTGTTGCAATATCCACCCTATTCGCCAGATTTAGCTCCCTCTGACTTCTGGCTGTTCTTACATCTCAAAACATTTTTTCATGGAAAACGAGTTTCATCGAACGAAGAGGTAATAGCAGCCGTGAAAGCGTATTTCAACGGTCTTCCGGATTCTCACTTCAGCGGTGGAATTCATACATTAGAAGATCACTGGAACAAGTGTATTGAAGTTCAGGGAGGTTATATTGAGTAACAAAATGTATTCAAACCATTAAATCGAGTTTTTTTCTTGTTGAACCACAAAACTTATTGAACAGCCTGGTATTTATAATAGCGACAGGATCGCGCCACATCTTCCAACGGACTAAAACAGCATCGTGGTAAATAATCTAACTATAAATTAGAAAAACAAAATAGGTACTGCTTTTAAGTCGAGTAAGCAGTAAAAGTAAATTTGTAATATTTGTATACATACGAGGGTAGTTTGACAAGTAGAGAGAATGCAAAAGAAAAACGAATTTTTTAAATACAAAATAATTTTTATTTTTCAATATATTCTCCTAAAAGAGCAATACATTTATTCCAACGGTGCTCCAATGCCCTTATTCCATCTCTAAAATGCGATTCCGGAAGGCTTTCAAAATACTCATTTACGAAGATGATAAGCTCGTCGTTAGACGAAAATTTCTTTCCACCTAGTGTCGTTTTCAATTTTGGAAAACGGTGGATGTCAGCAGGGGCTAGATCCGGCGAATAAGGCGCATGCGGTACTAATTGGAAATGCAACTCGTGGATGTTGGAGATCGCAACTGTGCTGGTATGCGAGGGAGCGTTGTCTTGGTGAAACAGAAACTTTTTCTTTGCCATTCCTTGCCGTTTAGTACGAATCTCAACATTTAATTTTTGTAGAAGTTCTGCATAATATTGTCCGTTTATTGTGGCACCTTTCTGCCCTTTGAATCCCAAAAAATTGATGCCATCACCTTGTTTGCCGATAAAGTGGTTATCTTTGGAGGTGCAGAACCAAGTTCTAACCATTGTTTCGACTGTTGTTTAGTTTCGGGTGTACTGTAGTGTATCCAAGTTTCATCGCAAGTAACAAATCGCCTACAAAAATCAACCGGATTCCACTTATAAAGGTCCAAACACTCATTGGAAATGCGCAAACGAGTGCACTTTCGATCAGTCGTAAACAATCGCGGCACCCATCTTGTCGAAAGCTTGGAAAGGCCCAATTCTCTCGTTAAAATGTGGTGTACGCGTTCTGTTGAAATGTTTACCATGTCTGCTATCTCTCTCACTTTGCGTCGTCGATCTTGCGTAACAATATTATGGATTTTTATAATCATTTCCTTAGAAATCACGATTTTGGGTGCTCCAGAGCGCGCTTCATCAACACAACTTGTTCTACCACGTTTAAATTCATTTACCCATCTACTTATTGTGGCGGATGATGGAGCAGATTCACCTAATGTTTCCCGTAACTCATCTTTTATTTCGGTAGCTTTCATGCCCTTAATTACGAAGTATTTAATCACCGCACTATACTCTGCTTTTTCCATTTTAACAAAACGACGTGTTGCTTCTTTTTCAATCAGCTGTCAAAAATAAACTAATCAACCGATTTATCTAAATATCGGAATGTAAACATATAAATAGGCAACCTAAATTACAGTGCATTTGTTTTACCAATTAGTGCGCCACTTATGTGCCATTCTCATTACTTGTCAAACTATCCTCGTATAAAAGAAACTAGATACAATCTATTGCGTGGGAAATACTGCAGTACAATGAATGAAGCAACATCTTCTGCTTTTCTATAATATTATACAACCAAAAGGGGCGTTTAATTGAAATAATTATCTAAAATGACTTCAATTCAATGGCAGAAATATAATTTTTAGAAGATAATTTCCCAAAAGTCACCTAAAGTAATACCAATAATTCCGTCTCCCCCATTTTCCATCCAAACTATTAAAACTGGTCTTCGGAATTATGCAAATCAATATTAATAATTCTGAATGCCTTTCGGCTTTCTTAGGATAGTGTTCGTCAGTATACAGTAATCCGCAAATTTAGCATTTCCGTGTTAATGGGAATGCTCCGGGACGGGTTGAGATGAGCAACGGGAACATGGAATCGAGGGGTATCCGGGGGAGGAAATAAGGGTGCGACACATGATGCGGTCTGCAATAGGCAATTACAACGTACGGACAAATATGACCCATTTTCCCGCCCGTTCGTACGACTTAATTGGCTGGACATGAGTTTCTGCTGTCGCACTGTAGATGTACCGTTTGAATAATAACGGTTGTCGATGAAGCATTTAACGTTGGTCCTAATAGATTGTTGGTCCCTCGGGGCATAATTTATTTTGGCGAATTTATTGGAAGAAACGTTAGATACAGACCTTGTGGGCTAATGTGCCTTCGGAAACACTCGGTTATGCTATTCGGAGATTTATGTCTTCCTCGGACTTACCTGGAACAAATAATGGATATCAGTGTGTAGGCAGAGAAAAATTAAATTACTTCTTTTGTAATTTAATATGAAAAAGTGATATAATAAATCAACATCTTAAAAATAACATTGGTTAATAATTAAGAGTATTTAAACAGTTTTATCAATAATTGATATTCTAATACGAGGGTAGTCGTTTATATTTCGGGAACTGGCAACATGTTAGTGTTGTCTCTGATCTGATAATTGCCTCGTGAAGTTTATCATTTTTGACAATATACGAGGGAGCGTTTTTATATTCGCGGAATGAGCGGGTTGTAGAGGGGTGAGTAGGCGCATTGGGGGCGTGGCCTGTGCAGCGACTCATGATTAGTATAAATACGAAGTTTCATTGTTATTAGACAGTTAGTCTTTGAGCTATCGTCAACCAAATAACATAATCAGGAGTGAAAAGTGAAATATGGAAAAAATCGAATATCGTGCCGTTATAAAGTTCCTTACCAGGCAAGGAAAATCAGTCGCGACCATAATGAATGAGATGTCATTGGTTTACGGCGACTCTTGTCCAGAAAAAACCATGGTGTACAAGTGGCATTGTTTATTTAAACAAGGAAGGGAATCCCTTGAAGACGACCCGAGGCCGGGCAGGAGCATTGAGGTGACCACGCCAGCACTTATCCAAAAAGTTGAACAAATTGTACTCGAAGATGCTCGACTAAAGAAGAAACAACTCGCAGAAATGGTTGGAGTATCCGACACAACAATTTTTAAAATCCTACACGATCATCTCGGCATGTCTAAGGTCAGCGCAAGATGGGTGCCGAGAATGCTCACGCCGCCGCAAAAACAACAGCGCGTAGAATGTTCGCGTGCATTTTTGGACCTCTGTAATGAAGACAAGGATGGTGTATTGAGTGGAATTGTTACTGGAGACGAAACTTGGGTTCATCATTATGAACCTGAGTCCAAACAAGACTCCATGCAGTGGCATAAAAAGGGCACAGCACCTCCCAAGAAATTTAAAGTGTCACAATCAGCTGGGAAACTCATGGCAACGGTATTTTGGGACTCGGAAGGAATATTGTTGATTGATTATAAAGATAAAGGTGTTTCTATAACCGGAGAATATTACGCTTCAATAGTAGAGCGACTAAAAGAAGCCATTAAAGAGAAAAGACGGGGAAAATTGACAAAAGGTGTTCTGTTTTTGCACGACAACGCGCGTTAGCTGCCCTGCATAAGGTGGGCTTCGAAATTGTGAATCACCCACCCTACAGCCCAGACCTGGCCCCGAGTGATTATTACCTGTTTCCGAAAATGAAAAAAAGAGCTGCGGAGTAAAAAATTTACTGCCGATGATGAAGTCAAGGAGGCAGTTTCGGCGTATTTTGCAGATAAAGAGAAATCATTTTTTATGAGGGTATAAATAAATTAATTGAAAGATGTGAAAAATGTATCCGTCTTGCAGGTGAATATATTGAAAAAGAAAAATAATTTGGTTTTTTTATTTCCACCCCTTGTCCCCCATTCCGCGAATATAAAAACGCTCCCTCGTATTCACCTTGACAGTTTTATTATCCGGTCGCTATTTCTATTGTTAACGGTAACTTGAAAATTTTATGTCAGCTAAAAAAAGAACCAAAACCGACAGATTATTCTCCACCATGACCATGTGAGCTCTCACAATTCGGTTCAAACAATTGAATATTTGACCGGGCAAAACATTGACTTGATGAGCCATCCGCCGTACAGCCCTGATCTAGCACCCTGTCTTCGTCAAAGGTTGTCTTCGCCGGAAGAGGTAGTTAGGGCATTCAAAACTCATATTTTGGAGATACCGGCTTCACAGTGGCAGCAATGCTTTTCGGTTTGTTTTAAACGAATGCAAAAGTGCATTGATTTTCAAGGAGAATATTTTGAAAAGCAATAAAACTACTTTCGATAATAAAAGATTTTTTTGTTGGCTATTCCCGAAATATAAACGGTTACCCTCATAACAACCACGTATCAAGATGGTTTAACGTCAGCTCATTCTGAAACGAGTAAAACGCTTATTTAATACTTGGTCATAAATGTAACTCGATTTTTGGAATAAATCATATAATCTCGTCGTTAAATTAAGTAAACATTACAAAAGTGTTGAACGTCTAATAATACACAAATGAAATTTTGAAAATTCAAACTAATTTTTACAAATCCTTTTATTTTTTCACGTTAAAAGCTGATAATTATCTAGAACTATTTGATAATAAGTCAAAAATAGTAGTGTTTCTTGAAAATATTGTTATTTTAAATAGATAAGATAGAGTGTTTATATTATAATATGTATTCTGAGCCTGAGATTATTACCACGAAAATAATCTTAGTTAAATTGAATAAAAATCATACAAGGATTCAGCAAAAGATCTACTAAAATTAAACACAAACTAATATAGACTAGTAATTATAATCGTAATCCATAAAAACATGTGCATACAATGGACTTCTACAGGGTTAAACCAATATGATGTACATGTAGTGAGACAGTGAAGACAACCACTTGTGCTGTGAAGATTTAGAGTTACAAAAAGAACTTCTAGATTTGGATGCCGAAAAGTACAACCAACTGACACTTCAAAATGGGGATGCGATGATAGCGTAGGTCACAGTTAAAACAAATAAAAATTTAGAAAGGAAGATGTTTCTGATGCTTATAGTGGGTTTTCCAATAGGGACATAATAATTTTGTGTTTTAATACGAACGCACTATTGAACGTTTTTCATGATTTGTCAACGTCAAAACGTCAGTCAAGGTTAATATTTTTATCATGGTGAAATTCACGAGCGAGCAACGTTTGGAAATTATTAAAAATTACTAAAGCAATTCTGAGTCGGTGGTTGCAACTTTAAGAGCGCTTACTCCAATTTTCGGTCGTAATAATCGTCCTACCAGACAGGCTGTGCATGCTATAGTGGATAAATTCGAGTCGAAATATTTACTATTGGATGTTCCTGTCTCAGTGAGACGACGCACCGGTCGAAGCACCGAAAATATCGCAGCCGTAAGTGCTTCAGTTTAAAATGAGCCAAATTAGTCGATTCCACGCCGTTCACAGGAATTGGGAATCTCTCAACCCACATTGTGGCGAATTTCATGTAAAGATCTTGGCTTACATTCTTACAAGATCAAATTAACTCACGAACTGAAGCCTTTTGATCATTTAAAGCAATGAAACTTCTCCGATTGGGCTTTGCTAAAGTTTGAAGAAAATCCTGAATTTCATCGAAAAATCATCTTCAGGGATGGAGCTCATTTTTGGCTTAATGGCTTTGTCAATAAGCAAAATATTCGTTATTGGACAGTTATAAACTCACACGTGGTTTAAGAGACTCCATTACAACCACAAAAAGTGATCGCGTGGTGTGGATTTCATGCCGGAGGTATGATTGTACCAAATTTTTCTTCGATGAAAATAATCGCCGTGTTACTGTCAATGAAATTCGCTATCGTGTCATATAGGAAGATTATTTTTGGCCAGAATTGTCCGATTATATGTAAGTCTTTACTACTGGTATAAAATGTCTACGACATTGCATAAACTTTTAATACATGAACCGAAAGTTATCGCATTTGTTCTACTACCTATTGGCCAACTAAGCGAGTAAACACAAGACCTCGCACCAAAGATATTAGAAGATATAGATAGAGGTTCTCGAGAAAAATTTGACGCGAAAAAACGATTCGGGATATTCATTTGTTGTTGATTTCCTCAGATCCCTTAATTCCTTCCTTCCATAAATTGCCTACGAAAACCATGTTATCCTTAAGCGAAAAAACAATTTAGTTGCTGAAAGAGCCCACTATATTACTGCTTGGCGAAAGTTTTAAAAGCACAGGTGATTAAAGCTCGGACGATGAATTTGATCACCACTAATGTTACTTTTTTATATGCCTGTTTTTACTTATCCATATATATGTATTACAATGATATAATATACGACAAATGTTTTTTTTATAAACAAGTGCAGTACCTCTGTTTATAACACAAAATTTTCTTCGTAATATACTACATTTATTGCCACAATTCATAGTTAATCTTTTTTTATTCATATAATATTCTTATCAGATTTAGAGATTGTTGGAAAGTTACGTCATAAAACTTTAAATAGTACGTGGAAAGAATTAAGGCCAAGAATCTAGGTGTTTGCCCCCACTGTAAGTCGCAACATACGTATACAGATTAAAAACAGTTTCTCGCGCTTGTCCATGAATTACTTTGTTATTATCTATCGCGGACATTTTAATTTAAAATTGTTAATAACTCTTTATACTAATTGATTAGTAACACTCACTTGTACACACTGTTAACGCTACAAAGGTTAAATAATAGCAAGAAAACTGCCTTGTCTCTTAAGCTATTGTAGTAGGTATGGTCACTTTATTAGTAGGACTACAGCGCATCTTTTCCACCTTCAAGTAAAAGCGTCCTAACGTTATTGATCGTAATGCTTTTAGGTAATTAAAATAAAATGATTTTTGTTTAGGATATACGGTTCATTTACCACTAAGAGCAGTTTCAGACACAATTGGAAACATATTCTAATGGATATATCAGGTTGTAACATATATTCTGTCCGATTCTCGCAGCAACTCGCATATATACGCATTACGACGAAACGTTGCGAAATCTCTGCAATATGAGTCATATTGGTTTATTCGCAATAAGTTAGTCAGTACTTCTGCAACTTTTGAAGAGTGTACATATTGTTCTCAATTTCTTTTTCGTCCATTAAAGATGGAAGTGACAAAAGAACATATTCGACATGTTATGCTTTACGAATACAAAAAAGGAAATAATGCGAGTGAGTCGGCTAGAAACATTCAAGGTGTCTATGGCAATGATGTTGTTAGTGAACGGATGTGTCGGAGATGGTTTGAAAAGTTTCGAAACGGTGACTTAAGTTTGAAGGATGACGAGCGTACCGGGCGGCCTTCTGGATTTGATAGGGAGGTCCTTCGAACTCGGGTTGAAAATAATCCATTTACAACAGTGCGAGAACTTGCACAAGAATTTGACGTAAGTCATATGACTATACATCGTCATTTGCAATCATTGGGAAAAGTGGTAAACTTAGGAAAATGGGTACCGCATGAACTATCGCCAGCACAACTCCAACATCGTATTGATGTGTGCATTTCAATGCACTCTCGTCATCTCCGTGCTCCGTTTTTAAATCAAATTGTTACCGAAGATGAAAAGTGGGTGCAATACAAAAATATTAAGCGTCATCATCAATGGCTTAGTCCTGGTGAGAAGGCGGTGCAAACGCCTAAAGCTGGACTGCATCCAATGAAAACATTGCTCTGTGTTTGGTGGGATATTAAAGGTGTAATTCATTTCGAGATGCTGGGAATGAACGAAACCATCACTGCCGCACTTTACTGTCAGCAACTCGACCGTTTAATGGAAGCCCTGCGAAAAAAACGCCCAGCACTGGTCAATCGGCGCGGTGTTCTGTTCCGTCAAGATAATGCCCGCCCACATACGGCTCGCATCACTTCTCAGAAATTGGAAGAACTTGGCTGGGAAAAAATTTCACATCCACCGTACTCCCCAGACCTTGCTCCTACGGATTACCACTTATTTCGAAGCTTACAAAACCACCTTGATGGAAAAAGCTTCAATTCCCAAGAAGATGTTCAAACCGCAGTAACTTTATTTTTTGATTCAAAATCCGAAGAAAGATGGCTAGCGGTAATAAATAATGAGGGAAAATACATTGACGATTGATAAATAAAAACTTTGTACAAAAATTTAATAAACAAGTTTTACAAATTTTCGGACAGGATTTATGTTACAACCTGATAATAATCAGCTTCAAAAAATATCTGTAAACTACTGAAATTTTGATCAAATACACTTAGATATTACATAAAATATATAAATTCATATGTTTATATCGTAGACATTTTTTAAGACGAAAAAACACATTATATAATTGTAAACTTCATGACTAAATGCTAAAAAAAATGATGAAATTATGTGGAAACATAATAATTACAGTTAAAAGTTATCTCCTGGTTGTTTTCTGTTTTTAAATTCTTAGTTTTCCAAAATTCGATTAAATAAATTGGAAAATACACTCAGGAGGACTTAAAGGGCAATTTCAACACGTAATTCAATATATGGAGGAGAATATTTTTGTTTTTGCGCTTTTGGATTTCGGAGCTCCCAATGGTCCACACAGACACTTATCATATCCCCATTCCCCAGTAAACTATACTCTTTTTCCACACAAGCGAAGCTCTTTTATCATTTTTACAAGCGTCGTTTATATTTTATCTCGACCGTAAAATAACTCACAGCAACCTGTTTTGCCCCACGCGAAGGCACTTATTAAACACCATATTTTCGTTATAATGTAAGGAGCGACTTCGATAAACAATTTCTCAGAAAAGCGGCCCCGCCATTTATACATCCCCATCCCGGGCAACCTAATTTACCACTCCGTCTTCGATGGTCGTAAATTCTTCGGGATGGAAGGCGTGGAGTTAGCGAGGAAACGGGGAGGAAACGGAGGTGGTGGATGAGAAGGAGGAGGAGAAGGGAGACAAGGCGGTTTTCGAGGTTCGAATAGAGGCAGGCAACGCAAACGAGCAGAGGTTATGTTACTTTATGTCACTTTCTTCGAAGGTTCGCTCCCTTTACTTATTCAACAATCGAATGCGGAAACTCAAGGTCCGTACTGTTCCTGGGAGTGCTATTTACGCGAAATGAAGCGACATAGTAAATATTGGGAACGGGACCTTTGGGGGAGTCGGAAAGGTTGCGATTTTTGTGTAGGCCGTTTCCGCAGGGTAAACTACTGGTTTCTCCTTTGAGTTTATCCGACGTCTCGAATTAAAAAGAAACTTGTGAGGTCCTATTCTTTATTGTTAGAGTGGTGGGAACTTTACCAAAAACGTAAATCCGATCCTATATGTATTCGACAGAATTTTTCGAAACAAGTTGAGATCCGAATCGTTTTTTTGGTATAGATTCCAGATTCGGCTCGATACGAATTTCGAACTACATAAAAACCGCAATTAAATAAGTACAGTGAAATCTGTCCAGTTGTTCACCTTTACAAGTTGAAACTCTGTGTATGTTAGTCGTTTTTTATGGGAACCATCAGATTGCTATTTTATATGTTGCATACTTTCAAAGTATCGGGTTGTTACATATGAAATGTCCGATTTTGTAAAGAATAAAAAAAAGTCTAAATTTAAAAAAATATATATATTTATTCTGCAAAATAGTCTCCATTTACATCAATAGTTTGTTGCCAACGGCCTGGAAGCTGAAAAATTCCCTTTGAAAAGAAATCTAGGTTTTGACAGCTCACATATTGCTCAAACACTGCTATTACAGACTCCCGGTCAGGGAAGTCCCTATTTTTTAAGTGATTGTCTAAACTTCGGAAAAAATGAAAATCAGTTGGCGAAAGGTCAGGTGAATAAGGTGGGTGAGGGAGAATTTCGTAACCAAATTCCGAAAGTTTTTGGATTGTCTGTCGTGCAACATGAGGTCTTGCATTATCATGAAGAAGTATGGGTCCATGTCTATTGACTAGTGAGGACTGCAAGCGGCTCAATTTTCTATGCATAGTTTCCAGTTCGGCACAATAGGACGCTGCCGTGATGGTTTCACCAGGTTGCAAAAATGAATAGTGAATAATACCCTTACTGGTCCACCATACAGTCACCATAATCTTTCGCGGGTGAAGTGATGCTCGTGCATGCTGTCTTGGTGCTTCACCTCGATCTAACCATTGTCCTGACCGTCTCCGATTATCATAAAGTATCGACTTTTCGTCACACGTTTCCACTCGATGAAGAAACGGTTCAACTTTCTGTCGATTAGCCAAAGAGGTAGCCACCTAATCGACGGAGCTTATTGGCTTCCGTAAATTGGTGCGGCATCCATCGATCGAGTTTCTTCACTTTGCCAATCGAAGAAAGGTGACGACTAATGGTGGCAATGGACACTTGAAATGTTTCTGCAAGGCTACGCACTGTTGCCGACAGATTACTTTCAACTTCTACACGCAGCTCGTCGTCATTAACGGTGCTACGCGCATATCCGCAAGGCTCATTTTCCATATCAAAATTTCCCTCGCTGAATTTTTTAAACCATCGCCGTAATGTGCGTTCATTACATGTGGTTTCACCGAACGTCTGATTAATTTCTCGCGTTGCTGCAGCTGCATTTAACCCCTTTTTAAATTGAAAGAGGTAAATTACCCGAATATCTCTAGCCGACAGCATTTCCATAGGCGAGACAAGGACAGGTGTATTAATCTTTCCCAGAAATGGAACATGTACACACTTCAAAATAAATACCCTTTTCTACAAATACAATAATAATTTTCCCCAAAAACATACACGTCTTCGCACAGGTGCGATTAAGTTGAGACTGAAGGAAAAAACGGACATTACATTTGTAACAACCTGATAGTTATCTTGGAAAAAGAACCTGTGAAAGTTAACCACCATTGTACGTACATATTTCTAAATGCAAACAGTTATTACAGATTGAAATTTCCAGAAATTAAGAAAGTCCAACTGTGTTACTTTGTTCACACTTACACATACCTACTTAAATTGCTTTATTACTCCCTTGTACCTACTAGGTACTTTAATTGTTTCGTTTACCCTTAGATTGGGAAGAAAATTGTAAGAATTCGCCTGCACTGAAATCTGTTAGGCCAAGGGGATTCCTTAACTCCAAACAGAAATTGCGTGGGTTGTTATAAGTCTAGTTGGGAAATCCCCACTCTTTATGATTATGTCTTCATCTTTTAAATTCAAATTACAGAAGTATTTTCAGTTATATCAGTGCTTTCGGTACAATTACATCTCCGTGATCATTTATATACTCGTTCGAAAATAATGGCTACGAAACGTAAGTTAAATGAACTGGCCGTATGCAAGAAGAAAGAATTGTTAGAATTGTTGGATCGAGGTGAAGTCGACGGGTATTGTGCGCAAAATTTGGTGTTTCTAAGTCTACAATTGAAAACATTGCGAAGAATAAAGAGAATTTAATAAAATTGTGGAGTGACAAATGCATTGATGGATGAAAACGCAAAATGCGAAGAACTGAAAATGAGGAAATCAATAAAACAGTATTTGATTTTTTCTCAAAATATCGAACAATGTAAATCCCTGTTTCCGGTCCGAAGTTGCAAACTAAGGCAAAAGAAGTAGCGACAAAATTGAAAATAGAACATTTTCATGCTAGTAATGGTTGGCTACAATCATTTGAACAAAGGAATAAGACCACATTTCGAACTTTGTGCGGCAAGTCAGCGAACATCGACTTGACGGCAGCCTCGGATTGGAAAGTGAAACTAAAAGATGTTTTAAGAAACTATGAGCCACGTAACCAATTTAATGCAGATGAGACAGGACTTTTTTATCGACAAATACCAACTAAAAGTTTGGTGAGAAAAGGTGATCTTTGTAAAGGTCGAAAAATAGCGAAAAAAACACTTAGTGGTCTGCTGTGTTGTTGTAATGGGTGAAAAACTGAAGCCTTTAGTTTTTGGAAACGCTGCACGCCCAAGAATATTTAAAATAAATGGGGTTGATCCCAAAAATTTACCAGTAAATTGGTATTCTGGTATGACAAGTGTTATTTTTGACGATTTGTTACAACTAATAAATAAAGAAATGAAACACCAAAATCGCAAAATAATTCTTTTGATAGACAGACAGCTGAGGCTGTTAGCTTTTGATAACGTAAAGATTAAATTTCCACCACCAAATTTAACTTCCGAGGTACAACCTTTAGATCAAGAATTATTTCAATTTTAGTTATATACCGAGTGTCCCATTACATGATTTCCACAGCTTAAGGATGTGCTTTGTAATTTCAGTTTGTGACGAATTTGTTTTGATTTCACCAATAATTAGAATTCGAACTAAAGATTATGAATTCAAATATCGCCACAGAGTAGTAAAAGAAATTCAAAAATTTTTGCTTCGCATATATGATGTAAAAGCAGTAGAAATTTGAATATTTCAGTATCACATCGTCAAAAAGCCCATAATTATATGCAATTAAAAATATAGAGGGGTTCCATTTAATATCTGTTTCTAAAATACCATTTATGGCATGCTAGTAGATTCGTACATAATAATGATTATTTCGATTTAAAATATATAGATACATATACGTGGGTAAGGTGAAAAGTTCTCGGCCTGACAATAAAAGACTGCGATTTAAATTTAAAAAATTATTTTACTTTTCTACATAATCTCCCTTGAGTTCAACACACTTGGTCCAGCGTTTTTCTAACATCAATATTCCTTCCCGGAAGTGGGAGTCTGGAAGGTTGTCAAAATATTCTTCTACGGTCCTTTCAACTTCTTCGTTGGATGTGAATCGCTTTCCAGAAACAAATTTGTTCAAATTTAGGAATAGATGGAAGTCTGAGGGTGCCAAATCAGGAGAATAGGGAGGATGGCTGAGCAAATCGTACCCCAAATCCCGCAATTTTCCCATCGCCAACGCACCCTTGTGTGCGGGTGCGTTGTCCTAATGAATAAT
Source organism: Dermolepida albohirtum (assembly GCA_031893035.1). Taxonomy (NCBI): domain Eukaryota; kingdom Metazoa; phylum Arthropoda; class Insecta; order Coleoptera; family Scarabaeidae; genus Dermolepida; species Dermolepida albohirtum. The sequence goes on along the minus strand of JAVIWB010001556.1, from coordinate 33,573 downwards.
GATTTTTTTCTTCTTCAAGCCAGGCCTCTTCTCGCGAATTTTGGCATCCAGCTGTTCAAGAAGGTTAGAGTAATATGTGCCTGTAATTGTTCTGCCTTTTTCAAGGTAATCAATTCACAAGATTCCTTTTGCATCCCAAAACATGCTGGCCATGACTTTTCCGCTAGATGCGATCGACTTCGCTTTCTTTGGCGATGAACCACCGCCTTCCACCCACTGCTTCGACTGCTGTTTCGTTTCTGGCGTGTAGTGGTAGACCCATGTCTTATCCATGGTGACAAATCGCTGCACAAAATCGATCGGATTCTTGTTAAATCGGTCCAAAGAATGCTCCGAAAATCGTTTGCGCATTTGCTTTTGATCGACATTCAGCAAATGCGGCACCCATCTTGCGCAGGGCTTTCTCATCTCTAATTCTTTGTGCAAAATGTTTCCCACCCTTTCTTCCGATATCCTAACAGCCTCAGCTATCTCATTCACTTTCACTCGCCTATCGTCCAACACAATATCATGTACTTTTTCGATGATTTCTGGTGTGGTCGCGGTTTTTGGCCGTCCTTCACGTGGGTTATGTGGGTTGACATCGAAGGAGCAGAGTCCCAGTACACTTTTGTCAACTTCGGATGAATTTCCATAGGGGTTAAACCATCCAAAACAAAGAATTTTATAACAGCACGATATTCAAATTTATCCATTTAAAAAAAATAACACGCACGACGTCTACTACAGAAATTCTTGCAAACAAACTACTTGAGAGAACAAGTTGAAAGTTTTCATATGAACTAAAGACACATGCAGCCACGCAGGAAACATAAATTTCTGTTAATTGTAACGCCATCTCTGTGTCAGGCCGAGAACTTTTCACTTTGCCCACGTTTACACTTTTAAAATATGAACTAGGGCTGAACGTAGAAGTGCTACAAGTGAAAACTTGTAAAAACAAAAGGGGTTTTTTCATTTATTTTGTTTTTGCTATCCACAAAAATCAACGCTGAAACTTTTTGGACGCACTATGTACTTGTAATACAACCGTTAGAGAAAAGTGTAGAAGAAACAAATAAATAAACGCGAATCTTAAATAAAATACATTTATTTTAAATACGATTTCATCCGCAAAGTGTAGAGTTCGATAAAAGGTACGATTCTCCATTTCTCCGGTAACGATAAACAAAATTACAGCTTACGTGCCTTATCTGTAACTTCCGGCTTTATCGAAACTTCGGTTTGAAAAGTTGGCTTTCGTTTTCTGCATATATTCTTTGAATAAAGCTTTCGTTACTTCACAATACTGAAGCGGGGCGATGCCATTAATAACTTGATATTGTTTTGTTTACTGCGGGAAGTAAGCGATGATTTGTCGTGTTTTTCTTTTACTACAGACTTTTCACAGAAAAGTTCGTTCTTATTTAGTAAAAAGGTAGACAGAAAGAAAGTACTTTTTTTAATTTAGAGAAGTATAAAATGGTTTCGTTAACGTGAATACACCTAGTGAACTAAAATCCGTGGAATGGTTGATATATGGTGCAGTTTCAGACTGTTTTTGTGGAGCGGCAAGTTGTTTCTCTAATCCTAAGTAGAATATGGGCGATTTATGATGAGCAAAAAATATCCGGAACAACTTCCAAAATAATTCGCTGTTGATAAGTTTGGTTCGTGAACTCAAATGTGGTTGTAAAATCGTTAAAACATGCTACACCACCTAGTTGCCATCCAAGATCTGTCACTATATCGGAAATTCATGACAAAGTGGTGTTAAAAGATCGTCCTTTAAAATCGCCTGAGATAGCGAAGGCTTTAAACATCTCTAAAAAACGCGCAACCTACATTTTGAATGAAGAGTTGGTTATGAAGAGGCTGATTAAAAATTGGTGCAAATACAGATTTATCCTAAGTGTTCATGGCATTTTCGAAAAAAACAAGTTAAGTTTACACGCCGATTTACCACCATAGATGGGACTTGGGTTTATCGTTATATGTCTGAAACAAAACAATCTAAACAGTGACACAGTGGTTATTCTTCCTCAAAGAAAGTGATGCCTATTCCATCTGCAATCAAGGCTTCTATTTTTTCTTGGATGGGCTGTTGATAAATTATTTCGTGAACTCAAATGTGGTTGTAAAATCGTTAAAACATGCTGCACCACCTAGTTGCCATCCAAGATCTGTCATTATACTATAAATTCATGAAACAGTGCATGGCTATGGTGTTAAAAGATCGCTCTTTAAAAACGTCTGAGATATCGAAGGCTTTAAACATCTCCAAAAAACGCGCAACGTACATTTCAATTGAAGAGTTGGTTATGAAGAGGCTGATTAAAATTTGGTGCAAATGCAAACTTATCCTAAGTGTTTTGGGCATTTTCGAAAGAACGAGGTAGGTTTACACGCCTATTTACCACCATAGATGAGACTTGGGTTTATCGTTATATGCTTGAAACAAAACAACAATCTAAACAGTAACACAGTGGTTCATCTTCGTCAAAGAAAGCGATGCCTGTTCCATCTGCAATTAAGGCTTCTATTTTTTTGGATGCAAACGGTTGATTACCTTACAAAAAGCCAAACTATTACAGACGTCTCTTCGTCCAGTATATTTTACATTGAATCTTGGTCAATCTACCTATCTGTTCCCGGATAGTGCACTTAAGCACCCCCATAGAGGTTCTGGTCCAAGATATAATGAGGCTGAACCCTTTATAATAAATTCATTAGCCTTTTTATTTCCTGTAGTCGGCCAATATTTTGGCACCTATTATTGCAGCTTAATTATTTCCGAATTTTTAATTCCATATTCTCACATGTCATCTTATGTAGGAATATTTGGTAGTAAAACGTTCTATAATGAGAAAAATGTAGAAAAGAGGTGACGTCATGTATTATGTGTTTCCTTATTAGTTAAATTTAATACTTTATACTTTTCTATTGTAAATATTACAAAAATGCATTTAATTGTTTACGTGATTACTAGGTATCGAGACATTTGACTGTGCTTTTATCCTCATTCGTAATCCTTACAATTCAGTTTTTTCGGGAAGTGGACATTTCATGTGGTCAACGTGTTCGCACGCCATTACACCACAAACTAAAATTAGGTATTACATTATTTATCCCCAATTTTGCTATAAAATAAGAACCACTAAATTCAAACAAAGTACAGTCGAACACTAATCAATTTCTTGCAATGGGTACAAACTGAGATAAGACAGTAGTTAGTTAGCTAGTGATATTAAACTTATAGCAGGTGCACTTTTTATCCCCAATAAAGATACAAAATGAGAGTATTCTAAATGAACAAAATTCTTGGTAACAATAAAATATTAAGTAATTTACTACTAGTAGTAATTTAATAACAACATGAAACATAGCGTATGCTATTAATCTATTAGGTGTATCGGAAAGTTCAGCCCTTTCCGATTAGAACAAGTTTCAACAGGTATGCGCATATTTATTTAAGGCATATTTGGCTTTCTCTTTTTATCAGTGAATGTATACATACTAACCTAGTATGTGAACTAAAACGAAGATGATTCATGTTAGTATTAAGTGAGACGCGATCGTGTACCAATGGCTACTGATAAAGTTCATTTATGCCGCTATACTTTGTACGAATTCCGACAAGGAACAACTGCTACAGAAGCTTGTAGAAATTTATTGAGTGTTTGGTGAAGGTATAGTTTCTGATAGAACATGGAGAAGATAGTTCGAAAAATTTCAAATAGGTAATTTCAACATTTGTAAGCCACACTCTGGGCGACCATCTTTGATAGACGACGATACTGTCAAAGTCATGTCAGAGCAAAATCCTTCCTTAACAACGTCGCTGATTGCGGAAAGACTTGATTCAGCTCAACAAACCATTTCGAATTATATTCGAAAACTAGGATTGGTGTGGAAACATTCGAGATGGCTGCCACAAGAGTTAGTGAGAAGAATTTTAACGAACGAGTTTTCGTATGCACATCTCTGCTTGCGCGGAACAAAAACGAACCGCTGTTGGACCGGCTGATAACTGGGGATAAAAAGTGCACTGCCTATGAAAACATCGTAAGGAAAAGGGCATATTGTTCCCGCTTCACCTCCAAACCGAAGTTGAGCCTGAGTAAGAGGATGTTGTGTATATGGTGGGACATACGAGGATCAATACATTTTAAGCTGTTGAAACCGCTAAATTTGGAGAGGTACTGTCAGCAATTGGGTAATTTAAAGACAGCACTCCAAGATAAGATGTCAGCGATATTCAATAGGAAGGACATCATACTGCTTCACGATAATATCAAACAGCATACTGCTTTGGAGACTCGTCAGAAACTCACAGAGCAAAGCTGGAGAATTCTGTCGCATCCACTATACTCTCCAAACCTAGCACCCTTCCATTATCACTTGTTTCTGTCCTTACAAAATTTTTTGCAGAGCAAAAATTCATAAACGAAGCAGATATCAGACAAGCACTGGTTCAATTTTTCGCCTCTAGGGATAGGGATTTTTTTAAAAGAGGAATACATAAACTGCCATCATGCAAGAAGTCATAAATGATGGAAATTATATTCAATAAAGTTTATTCAAAGTATGAAAAATGTATATGATTTTGTTTTATTCTAAAAAAGGACAGAACTTTCCAGTAGTCCTAATATATGCCTGACGCAATAATAAACAATGTGAAAATATGATAAATTACCTAAAACGCCACTACCATAATTAGAAATTGTTTAATGCTAATTTCACAAGGAACATTATTAAATAATGCCATTTGATTTTTCTCCATCCGGTAATTCCAATTGAATTGTTATCGCGGGCATAAGAGGTCGGAATTAGTGTGATTCCGAGAGATGTCGGACAAGCGACACCCGGATAAAATTCGGATTAGAAAGTGACGGTGACGGCGGTGTCGGCGGCGATAGAGACGGCCGTATCTGAAATCCCGTGTTCGGCATAATGGACGGCGTGTTAAACTTTGATGAGCAGATTTAATTAAGTCGGGAGGTAGCTGAGAATGGAGATAAATTGTTACTGTGTGGATTAACCAGGTGACGGACCGGCATAATATTAAAACGGCGTATCTCATAAAGGTGTATTATACGCGTTCCGGACAACGATAGCTAGACAGAAAAGAGATGAAGGATGGTGAAGAAGGACAAGGAGAAGAGAACGAAACTCGAGAAGAGGAGAAAGAGTAAATGGTATTTTATTAAAATTACTTATCGATTCGTATTCGCGGTAGAGTGCCGGGTTTCATATTTAAAGTGAGCTGTTCAGCTTTAAATAAAGTCTCGAGAAATTACTACATGATGGGGAAGATAAGCTTATTTGAGAAAGCTTTTTGAGCCGGAGTGATTCCTATCGCCGTGAAAACCCTAAGAAAATTAGAGAATTGTATTTAAAAGTAATTTTACTTTGTTCAAATAATTTATTGCATTTACAAGTTTGTTTTTCATCCATTACTTCACAGCTTCCAAAGCCTCATCGTAGAGATTTTAAGTTAAAACAATCTCTTCAAGTTCCAGATCTGCATAACCTTTCTTAAAAGCTCGAATCATCTTTTTGTACAACAATAAATACAAACTTTTTATAGAAAATAAAAGCAAGGGTAATTATAATTGCTGGAATCAATATACTCCTTGAAAATTAGTATTCTATGCTATGCCATTGTTGATTACAATCACAAGTTAATTAAAGGTTTTTGTTCTGGAGCAGGACTCGAACATGAAACAGGTTTAAGTCCTACTCCAACGATAGCATAGACCTGGTATGGGCAACCTTTGACATGTTGTGGGCCAAACTTTACTGTGCAAATACGTTCGCGGGCCGCGTTTAAAAGTACTGCATTTTAAAGTAGTGTTCAAATAATACGACATGAAATAATACAATGTCTCGCGGGACGGATCAAATCTTACAGCGGGCCGTTAGCGGCCCGCGGGCTGGTTGTTGCCCACATATGGCATAGACAATACTAATTTTTATTAATTTTCCATCGTAAAGAGTTTAATGTTTATAAATAATTATTAGTAACGCGATCCTTGCCATTACAGATACAACATTTAGGACAGTCGATTAATTCATTAAAGTTTTTTTTACATCAATTCTTGATCACTGAAGGTTGATATATAACCCCTTGCCACATTAATTTTCGTATTTTGTATACGTATTTCGACAACTAAGTTGTCATCATCAGCAGATAACTTAGATTAACTTAGTTGTCGAAAAACGTATACAGAATAGAAAATTAATGTGGCAAGGGGTTATATATATATATATATATATATATATATATATATATATATATATATATACATATATACCTTCAAGTTATCAAGTGAATCAACCACAAGCTCCATCAAAATTAACATCAATTCTTGGAATTCTGTTCAGGGATGTTGCTTTTTTAATTCATTGTCAGAAGAAATAAGATGTTACAGACAAATATAGAGTGATTGCAACATATTAATCTGTATTTTAGAATGACGAGCTGTATAAAGCCTATCTTGAGCAATTCAGCCGCATATACAAGGCGATGGATTCAAACTATTCGTTACACGTATTGGTGGCACTGTTTTGTTCCCTTTTTTCTGAAAACTTTAAAGTAAGCATAAGGGTTCCATTCAAAGAAAATACTCGTGATGACAATATTTCCGGTTAAGTCGGACGTCACTACCAGCTCGTTTACTAAAATTGGAGGGTGTACTTTTTGTTGCATATTTGACTTCTATAAACTCGAAGATTTTGTTTTTAATTTTCCCTACGCATACACTATCGCTCATAAGTGTTTGGTCACCTTTGTTTCATTGCAGTTTTTATAGAAAAGTTGTTGTTGAAAAGCTGTAGTAAAAAATAGTTTCATAGAAAACATTAAAATCTATAAAAGCTTATTCAAAATAATTATGCGATTACCCTATTATTCACAATGAATGATAATACCCTAACAAAACTCCAGGTAGAAGAATTGCACTTAAGGGATTAGATCTCTAAATTCTTGAAAATTTTCGACTGTTATGATTTTATTTTAAGGTAGGGTGTTATTGTAAACTATTAAGTAATTTATACTTGGGTATTTTGGTAAAATTGCAGTTGGTTTTTGTGAGGTGCTCATAGTGTGTTAAGAAGAAGTTCAATCGGTTAGAAATGCCTAAACAACAACAAAAGCAACCGCGAAATTGCCACAGACCATAAATTAAATCAGTCCACCGTGGGTTACATCATCGAAACACATCGCGAATGTGGAAGAGTGTTGAGCAGAACCTCTAACAGTGTTGCCACTTCCCGAAATATGAACGGCCACCCTCGTATTATTATTGAGGTTGTATCTGCAAAACTTTCGTCAAATTTGTTTTGTTTTAAGAATAACGATACGTTATTCTTTTGCATAGCGATCCATTTTCAAGAACCGTAACAACTAGAAATGACAAATGTCAAACATTGATGCTGCCAAATTAAATATTAAAAAATTGCGGGAAATTTAAATTCGACGAATCTATTAAATTGCTATTTTGACTAAATACGAAGTAAAATATATGATTTATGTAGTGTTCATACATATTTGTGTGCTTGTCTATATTCTAGTGTTCACAATCGATATCATTCCATATTTCCTAACCTACTTTCCTTAAAGAATACTAAATTATTCCTTACACAACTCATCGATTATTGAAGAGGGTACTCAACTCATTTCGGCTTGAACCGAAAAAAAGGCTAAGGCAGAAAGAACTGTACCATCGTACGGACAGCACAGCAACACTATCTACGTGCTCCGCGTTATTATTTTTAGAACGGAGTGTCCCTGATACCGACGCTCTTGCTACCAGTTGTTCTCGTTACATCCAGCAGGCGGGTGTATCGCAAGTGGCCGTTCCGTGTACCCGTTGCAGTAACATGATTGACCCAATTCCTCGCTTCACACTTTGCAAGTTTGGCGCGAATTCCTGTCCTCCTTCTCTGTGAACGATAACTCGTGCTTGTGATCTTCGCATTTCCCTTTTTTTTTGTTACTTTTTTCGCGAAATAAGCAGCGATCGATCGGGATGATCCCCGGATCGAGTGTGCACAAAGTAAAACCGAGGATCATGTCACTTTATCCGATGAATAATGAAAGAGAGATACAATAACGTTCAAAAGAGTATAAGGGCTTTAGAGGGGATTTAGCGTGCGTTGTAAATATTTGGCACATCGGCACGAGTGCATGCATTCCGACAAAGAACTTGTGTTTGAAAATTGCAGTTACTTGCAAAACGTTAAAAAATGTCAATTGTTTTTTAAGTAAAACAAAAATATTATTTTGAATCAGATTATTCGAAAAAGTTCGCAACGATTTTAATATAAAATTTCATAGCAGATTGAACAACTTATCGACACAAATAATCAATATGTTAGCGTCACTGTTTTTGATCATTTTTTTATCGAGAAAATTGAAAATTCCGTTCATCCAAAATTTGTCATCTTTTTCCACAAAAAATAGTTCCAAGTATAATAGAAAATAGAATTCGCCGGTTTGAGTGCCACCGCTGCCACCAAAGCTCACGTCGTATAACGCCCTATATACAGAGTACAGTCAAAAAAATCAGACCCATTGCGTAAATAGACACTAATAGAACACTTTAATTTGGCGATTTGCCAAACAGATGAATCATTCATTTGAATGGTGAGGGTGTTATTAACATTTGTTAATAACACCCTGTTTACTATGCGTTTCGAAGAATTCACCTCTTGTTAGGTAAACGATTCTCTGTGGACTTATAGTATAATTTCGATAGAGAAAATTATGAAAAAGATCTTTTGTTCAAACATACGAATGTACGAAGTAAAGAACGAGGACGTGTAATCTCGCCAAAATAGTTAACCAAGTTGTAACATGGTGCGTGTGTAAACAAACGCTTTAAATTTGTCGAATTGCCATTAACTGAATGTTAAAAATCATTCAAATGTTAACAACGCCCTGTTTACTACGCGTTTCGAGGAATTCACGTCTCGTCAGGTAAACTTGTGTTTACCTGTCGAGAGGTGAATTTCTCGAAACGCGTAATAAACACGATGTTAACATTTGATTGATTTTTTTTTAAGTTCAGGTAATGAATAGTTCGTATCGGCTGCTAAACAGATAATAAACAGTTTGCCTGTCCGATAACTGCTAAGTAGCTGTCAATTACCTATTCAATTGTTTTCATATGATTGTTTTACTGTAATCTGTATATAGTGTGTCACAGGACGTGACTTTCGGTGGCAGCGGAAGTAATGAATAGAGAATGAATAATTCATATCGGTTATTGAACATATAATAAACAGTTTGCCTGCTCAACAACTGTTCATTATTCAGCAGCTATTTATTACCTATTCAATAGCATATATGAGTTTCAACAATACACACACCTCACATATTTTATTTCATCTGATATTTTGACTGTACCTTGGATATAACGCGTCATACGACTTCACTTCCTGAGACAGCGGCGGCGTTATTCCAAAGATCTTTCTATGAGACTTGCTTGTATCCGTTTTCTCTAATTTTTTTGTGCGTTAGGGCTTCATTTTCAGTTCAGTTTGCTATTACTGGCAGGTATATTCTTGTCTTAACTCTTCTACATAGTAAATGTCTTTGGAAATTCTAGCCAAGTAAATCACTTATCACAATAATAAGTATATGTATCTTAAATACATATTTTGACAACTAAGTTGTCGTCTTCAGTAAAAAGCTTCGATATTCACACAAACACTTCAGTGTTTGTATGGATACCGAGTAAAAAAGTGTGCCAAGGTTTCTTCTGTGTAACTTTGTTGGTGGTCTAGCTTCAATACTGTGTTTGTTCTTTACTGAAGTTATCAGTAGAAAAAAATTACATATTTCCAGAAGTTGTAATCGTCGAAACACATTTGTATTTTCTTTTTTTTCATTTTTTCTTGACGACTAGGTAGTTCATCAACTTATTTGCCAAAATACGTAGCTAGGATACAAAAATAATTGTGGTAAGGGTTTTCTTATCATTTTTAAATTAATTATCCATTCCTCTTCCAGAAATGCATTCTACATATTCTGAAGCATACCCGACTTTTCTCTACATTGCTCAACCACGTACATATAATTTTTACCAAATTAATAAAAAGGGGAAAATACCTACCCAAAAGTAGGAAACAAAGGATGATATGTGATTTTTGAATACACTTCTGCGTCTGTAAGGCAACATCTCTTAAAATATCTTTTCCCAAACGCTCATTTTTCAACAAACCAATCACATCACGATTACGAAAATTTCGAATTTATTTTACACTTTGATTTCTATTTAAGCCCAATTTTGAGATGATGGGCGCTTCAAACCTGATAATGTCGCACAATAGACGAGGGATTGAACGCGTGAAGATAACTAGACGACGTATGCCGAATGGAGGGAGTATTGATTTTGCACGATTATGAAAAAAAAAGATGGTGTTGTTGAATTTAAATCGATGCCCAACGTAGTGTGCATAGATTAGATCGATTTTGTCGGTTGGAAATTATCGTGCACACGGGCTGTAAATTCAGTCAGACAAGCAGATTTCAGGGCTTCCTTTCGTTTATATAAATGTATGTTATTAATAGGTGACTTCGGTAAAAAATGATTCGCGGATGTTCAGGGGAAGTTTTACAAACGAAAATGAAGACGTAATCTATTTTTAGAGAGGAGAAAATCCACCAAAAGGATCGTACGAATTATGTTATAGGATACGAGTTAGATTTTTCTTTCTAAATCTTACAATATAATCAATATTTATATTTGTTTACATTAATTAACTTTAATTTGGTACGTACAATGTGATGGTGTAAAGAGAACAACAAGAGAACCCATTGTGCGAGAAATTATTGTATGTGGGTGGATGAAAACCTCCACACGGAACCAAAAAATCGTTTTCGACATTTTTATTAAACATTTTGATTGGAATTGTGAGTAGTTAATTGGAACGGCATTTCCGCCAGAAAGGCTTACTGATGAGGTGTAAGGAAATTTTTTGAAAGGATCACTTAGAAGACTCAGGTTTACCACTTGTTACTGCTGTAATAATATTTATAGTATTAGATGTATTTGTGCATTTTTATGTAAGTCATTTCATTTCGTTAATGTTTAGTCTTCGAATTTAATATTTGTTCGGTGAAATTAAAATCCTTATCTGGTTCGATGTGATATAGTTATCTTACTCTCACCTACGATCGGTATGGATATACGAGGGTGGTCCCATAAGTACCCGGCCTGACCCAGATATGGCGATAGTTGTTTGAAAAATATCACTGTACTAGAAAGTACACAATCAATAAAGCATATGTTTCAAGTTTGAAGACGTCACGTTGTTTAGTATTTGTTTGGCAGCCATCAATAGCGCACGTTTTCAGTCAATTTGTAAAAATGGAGAAAATTGGTCATCGTTATGTGATACAATACTTTTATTTGAAAGGCCTCAGCCCGACCGATATAAAAACTGAACTGGATTCTACTCTGGGTGAATCTGCTCCTTCGTTTACAACAGTGAAATATTGGGTAGCAGAGTTTAAACGAGGCCGTACGAGCTGCCAAGACAATCATCGCGGTGGTCGATCAAATGAGGTGACAACTCCAGAAATGGTGAAAAAAATACAAAAAGCGATACTGGATGATCGTCGATTGAAAGTGCGCGAGCTAGCAAACATAGTAAGCATTTCGAAAAGCGCGGTACATCGCATATTATCTAAAAATTTGGACATGAGAAAGCTGTGTACAAGATGGGTCCCGCGCTTGCTCACACTCGAGCAAAAACACTGTCGTGAAGATGTTTCAATTGAATGTTTAGCGAAGTTTCACAGCAACAAAGCTTTTGCGCCGTTTCATAACCATGGATGAAACATGGGTCCATCACTTCACATCCGAGACAAAAGAACAATCAAAACAATGGACTCAAAAGGGAGAACCGACTCCAAAGAAGGCGAAGACCGTTTCATCTGCAGAAAAGTCATGGCATGGTTTTTTGGAATGCGCGTAGAATAATTTTCATTGATTATCTTGAAAAAGGAAAAACTATCAACGGCAAGTATTATGCCAATTTATTGCAACGTTTGAGCGAAGAAATCAAGCAAAAACAGTCGCATTTGGCTAAGAAGAAAGTGTTGTTTCATCAAGACAATGCACCAACTCACGAATCTGTTATTGCAATGGCCAAAACTAATGAATTAAAGTTTGAATTGCTACCTCTTGCGTCCTGCGGGGAAAAGTGTGTAGAGCTGTGTTTTCTTTGTTGGGTCGGATACTTCTGGGGCGCCACCCTCGTATGTGTTAGTCTGAGTTGTCCTTGTGTCATTCGTATATCGAATTGATACGTAGTAGTTTCTCGTACATATCTTTGCTCTTGAATCTCCCATGCATCTCCCGTCGTTGAATAGATTAAGAGATGTCACTCGATCGCTAACATTTAAGCGAAGGAGTTGTACAGTTGTGATTCCTTCTTTAAGAGTTGTGAAACTTTCCCCATAGTGGATATAGGCAAAAGACATAATAATAATATTATCAGCTAATCGTTGGAAATATATCAGAACCCTTGACTTACAATCATAAACCTGCCCAAGATCCGAGTATTTACTTTTTTATTCTCGTTTTGTATAATTGCATATCCTTGTATTTTTTGCGAGTTTATCATTGTTGGAGTTAACCTCGAGTCACATTCGAATAATCCCCCGAATTTTTGCCGTACATTTGGTAAGCATCCTGTATATTATATTTTACTCGAAATGGTTTTTATAAAGTCTCCTTAACCAAACGAAACCATGCATTACCATTTAATGTTCAAACGAATTACATTGCACTGTACGTTGCTTAAACACATTAAACTAAAATTAGTAAAATTTGAACGCTATTTGCATATAGTTCGCTAGAGTGTTTCGTTAAAACGTCCATCAAATCAACGCGAGCATGACAGAAAATGTTTTAACCGCTTTCATGCTACACTCTCTGTTGCATAATTCCGCAATATAGACTCGAATACATTTATTCATACGTCAACTCTGCACCATATATACAATCATTTGTTTACTTCCTGTTTGTAGGTGAAAAGCTGTGCATTTGAAGGCTTTTAAGGGAGGTCGCGTCGAAATTCAAAAAGATTGAACCGCAATTTATTGTAGACAAAGGATTATATCATTTGTTCATTGTATTACGTTGACGTTAATGCTGTACATACTATGCGTCAATGAAATTAGCTATGCAGGAAATTTATTAATTGTAGTTGTATAACATATTTATTATTATAAAGTTCCCGAGAATTTAGAACTGGCTGTGTGTGGTAAAGCCGAGGATATATCGAGGATCAAGGTGGAAAGTAGACAACATTAGAAAGAATCAGTAAATGGCTAGAAAAAAGCGGTTTAATCTAGCACTGAAGAAGATTGAGTCCATTATAAGTCTTTTTTGATATTTGCACTTATCTGTATCTACCATTTCATCCTGGAACGACACATGTTTTGTCAAAATTTACGTGCATGGTCTTGTTAGTGGTTTTGCCAAAGGCAAAAATATAAAAACTTTAAACGCTTTATATGATTTTACACAAGAAGTCCTGATAGAGTTTATGGAATACGGTACTATTAATTCTTAAGTCTATTGTGAGATATTAAACAAGAGTCGTATTTTTCCATTTTTGCGTCAATTCAAATGAGATATGAGAACGCATTTTCCTCTTCCATGCACGTAAAAAAGTTACAAAGGGTACTAGGAAAGTTTTGCAATACAGCTTTGTTCATTTAATTTTTTCAAAGTAATTTCCTCTACACTCAATACACCTCTCTATCCTTCCAAACCAATCTTTAAACCAGTTCTGCCAAGTTTCACTAGGGAGTAAAGAACACTCGCTTTCCCAAGCCCGCAGAAGGTCCTCATCACTGGAAAACCGCCACCCGTTTAGCTTCAGGGAGGGTGCTCGAGAAATTTCAATCCTGTCGTTATCTAATATTCGGTGCAGGCTTTGGCGCGGTGAGCTGGAGCATTATCGTGATGGAGGAACCAGGTGTCCATTCTTGACTTTGGCCTCAGGTTCTTCATAGATCGAATGACTTTAGGCAGGCACTGTTCAGTATACCAGTTAGTTGTGGCTGTCTTCTGTGTGTCCAAAACGACGAGCTCCACAATTCCACTCGATTTGAAAAATACATGTATCATTTTCTTCTTTACAGATCGGGATTTTCTGACAACTAAGGGTGTGTCCCCATCATCAAAGACCAAACTTTGTTTTGAGCTTTGGTCGGCACATCGTAATAGTCTCGTCACCTGTCACGATGTTGTTCACATACCGAGATTGTCCCTTATTAAACTTTTTTAGCATCTCCCGGCACCAAGTCACACGTCGTTTCATCTGCTCTTCAGCCAGTCGATGCGGCACCCAGAGGAAACAAAGTTTCTTCATAGGCAAATGATTATGCAGAATCGAACGAATTGCTGGTGCATTTAGACCTGAAGTACCCTCTATCTGTTGGTAGGTCACTCGCCTGTTAGCCAAGCATTTTCCCCACAGTAGTAAGATTTTCCTCCGTAGCTGACGTTCGTGGCCTTTCGGCCTCTCAGCATCCTGGACAGTTAAATTTCTCCTTTGGAATTCTCTATACCACCTGAATATCGTTCTGCGATGTGGACAAACATCACCTAGAGCAAGAGTCATTTCTTCGAAGCACTGGTCTATGTTTAAACCACGCACGAAATTATAACGCAAAACTGCCCTTATCTCATTTCGTGACCACGCCATCGCAAGCATTTTACACTCTCACTGCTAATAAACAACTGAACCCATCGACATGGCGCGGCGGCTACTATGCACCTATGAACATGTCTCAAGATGCAGCAACAAGCAGCTTCCTACGATTCATTGTTGCGTCATATTGCAAAACTTTCCTAGTACCCTTTGTATTTACATCATAATACTTCGACAACGGGGTTCAAAGTGCTGTCAGATTTATTTTCTACAGGGGTATTTCAAAATTATTAAAAACATAAATGATTTAAATCATACGGGCGATGTAATACTATATGAAATAAATTACTTGAGAAATACCTGCAGATATTAGGAAAATTGGAGAAGGAAGTAAAGAAAGGTGGACTTAAATTTAGTACCTACGAAATATTGGTGTATAGAAAATCCAGAAAAATAGGGGTAAGTTAATAACTATTTATTTTGACCGCATAATTACTACCGCTGATGAAAATGAGATCGTCATTACTTTCAACAACGATAAAGAGTTTCAAGGTGTTGTGATAAAGAGTTACAAGGTGTTGTCGGATCTTTTTTACGCAAAGGGCATTTCAAAATTGTTAAAAGATGTAACAAATGCTTTAATTTAAAAGTAATGTTAAGTTCATTTATAAAATATGCACAAAATAAAGTGCTTAGTGTTCGATTGACAACCTCAGGGAGAGTAACTTTACGAATTGCCCTCGTATACTGAAACTAAAACCCCAAAATTATTTTCTTACTTTCTATCTTAACTCGGCAAACTGAAACAAGTCAGAAAAGGTTCAATAACTAAAAGAGCTAGACGAAAATTCGCACACCCTTTTAAGTATGCTATATATACTACGTTGTCCTCATGGAAGACTACACAAGACCAAGTTATTAAGCACGGTTTCGTAAACTTTCTCGTGCTTAGAACTCTACTGTAGACAATGAAGTGAATAATCAACTAATTTTTTTGAATATCCATTGAGAAAAAGTGGTCCCGAAAAAACTTAAAGTTCGGCGATTATAAAGAAGACTATTACAGAAATAGATTCATTATTATTAAAGGCATGGCTAACGATAAAAAGGTTTTCGTTCTTATAGTAACGGCAATTTTTTTTTATTCAGACATAAAAAGAGACTTCGGAAATGATAACGTTTCATAGCGAAGAAACATATTGCTGTGTATTTCACAATTACAAGCTGTGCAGGGTATATTTTCATAAAAACTACAATAATGTTAATATGCATGATGTGTCATTGAAGTTAAAACATACTGCATGTCTATATTTATGCAATTAATATATTAAAATCATGTTATCACTGTACATAAGCGGGCAAATGTATGTTTTATTCTAAATACGAGGATAGTTTGACAAGTAGTGAGAATGACACATAGGTGGCGCTCTGATTGGTAAGACAAATGCACTGTAATTTAGGTTGCCTATTTATATGTTTATATTCCGATACTTAGATAAATCGGTTGATTAGTTTATTTTTGACAGCTGATTAAAAAAAAAGCAACACGTCGTTTTGTTAAAATGGAAAAAGCAGAGTATCGTGCGGTGATTAAATACTTCGTAATTAAGGGTATGAAGGTTACCGAAATAAAAGATGAGTTACGGGAAACAATAGGTGAATCTGCTCCATCATCCGCCACAATAAGTAAATAGGTAAATGAATTTAAACGTGGTAGAACAAGCTGTGTTGATGAAGCGGGTTCTGGAGCACCCAAAATCGTGACTTCTAAGGAAATGATTATAAAAATCCAAAATCGACGACTCAAATTGAGAGAGATAGCAGACATAGTAAACATTTCAACAGAACGCGTACACCACATTTTAACGAAAGAATTGGGCCTTTCCAAGCTTTCGGCAAGATGGGTGCCGCGATTGCTTACGACTGATCAAAAGTTCACTCGTTTGCGCATTTCCAATGAGCGTTCCGGTTGATTTTTGTAGGCGATTTGTTACTTGCGATGAAATTTGGATAAACTACACTACACCCGAAACTAAACAACAGTTGAAACAATGGTTAGAACGTGGTTCTGCACCTCCAAAGAAAGCGAAAGCCACTTTATCGGCAAACAAGGTGATGGCATCAATTTTTTGGGATTCAAAGGGCATTTTGCTCATTGACTACCTTCAGAAAGGTGTCACAATAAACGGACAATATTATGCAGAACATCTACAAAAATTAAATGTTGAGATTCGTGCTAAACGGCCAGGAATGGTAAAGAAAAAGATTCTGTTTCACCAGGACAACGCTCCGTCGCATACCAGCACAGTTGCGATGTCCAAAATCCACGAGTTGCACTTCCAATTAGTACCGCGTGCGCCTTATTCGCCGGATCTAGCCCCTTCCGACTTCCACCTTTTTCCAAAATTGAAAAAGGCACTAGGTGGAAAGAAATTTTCGTGTAACGACGAGCTTATCATCTTCGTAAATGAGTATTTTGCAAGCCTTCCGGAATCGCATTTTAGAGATGGCATAAGGGCATTGGAGCACCGTTGGAATAAATGTATTGCTCTTTTAGGAGAATATATTGAAAAATAAAAATTATTTTGTATTTAAAAAATTCGTTTTTCTTTTCCATTCCCACTACTTGTCAAATTACCCTCGTAGGTAACCGAACGCTTATTGTGGATCCCTTTTGCTTCAGTATTGACAAACGATTTTTAAAGAAACAATAGTGTTGAGCTTTTTCTGAGATTCTGAGCTAGCTTTAGCGCCTTGGAGATCAAGCAAAGGGCCGTTCAAAGTAGGAGTATGTGTTTACTATCAATTTCAGTTGATAGAGGCATAACAACAGCTTCCAAACAAATTTTCGTTTAGGAATAGAATAAAAAATTCATTGATCACGCGGATGCGAATATATTAAACTTTTATTAGAATTAAGTTTTTGAACTACCACAAACGAAGCACAAATATGGAATCACCGAGTGACCGGTAGGTACTATTATATTCTTCGGTTAAAGGAGGAAGAGGATAGTCTTTCTGTGTATTCAGATATCTTAAAAGATTCCATCGAATACAGACAACACATAAAATTCATCCGCGCCTATCTAAACAATAGAAGCAATTAAATACATAAAACCAACGCCATTCCCCTAATTACTTAAGACATTACTTCGAGAACTCCCAGCACAATTTCAGCCACCAATTAGAAACAATGGCCGAAATTAATACAGATTAAGAACATTTTTATGCCGTGTCCGGAGACGCACTGCGAATGTAGGGGTAGAAAAGCACATAAAAAAAGGAGAAAAATCGACCTCGTAACTCCGACTGACCTTCTCCGGTTCCCTTTTCTCTCTCTCTCTCTCTATCGAAATTTCCTTAATTTCGTTAATTCATCCCATCTCCTCTCCTATCGCCTCGAAAGCCTAAGACATCGATAAGAAACCCTCCGAGAGGGTGTCGGTTAACAAGCCGAAGATCTCGGTCTGTATCCGGGCGCGAAGTGAGGATATCGTCGGCCGGGTCGAGTTCGCATTCGGGTGGGGAGCGTTACCCGACAAATAAACGCCTCGCATGGGATGTATAAAATCCGAAATTTGAGAATTAATACCCGGGAACGACGGTGAAATGAAATAATTAACAGACGGAGGTGGCGGAGGAGGATGGAGGATTAATTAATTTTATTTCCCCGGATGAGGCGATGGAATGTTCATTCTTAATGAGATCAGTAATAAAAGACGGCGCAAAGTGGGTTGTACTTTAGTACCGAACATTTTATTATTTTCGATGATTGTGTTATTTGAACGGCGTTGGAAATGTGCAAAATTATATTTTAGTTACATTAAATACTACGCAAAGGAATAAAATACAGGTTGTAGTGATGTAGTTGCTGATTAATTAAATCGATATTAATAATAATAATAGTACTTTATTACCCAATAGAGTTAAAGCAGAATTCCAAATCCTTTAAATAAAGGGTTTTCCAATAGAGACTTGACAACTTTTAATTCAATTTGTGAACGCACCCTTTCACTAATCATCACTGTCACTGTCAATTTATTCAGTAAACTTAACATTTTCATCATGGTAAAGTACACGAACGAACAACGTCTGCAAATTATAAAAATTTACTACAGAAATTCGGAGTCGGTGACCGCTACTTTAAGAGCGTTAACTCCGATTTTCGGTCGTAATTCTCGCCCTAGTAGACAGGCAGTAACAAGTTTAGTGCAAAAATTTGAGTCTACATATTCGTTGTGTGATGTTGGCGTGCCAGTGAGACAACGGATTGGTCGAAGTGTCGAAAATATCGCTGCCGTTGAAACGTCCGTAGCAAATGATCCAAATCAGTCAATTCCACGGCGTTCTCAAGAGTTGAGCATCGCCCAGACCACTTTATGGCGAATTTTGCGTAAGGATCTTGGTTTACACCCATACAAGATCAAGCTGACTCAAGAATTTAAGCCGATGGACCATTTGAAGCGACGTACATTCTCCGATTGGGTTCTGGAAAAGATGCGCCAAGATGATCAATTTCATCGCAAAATCATTTTCAGTGACGAAGCTCATTTTTGGCTTAATGGGTTCGTCAATAAGCAAAATATGCGTTATTGGTCGGGTGAAAATCCACATGTGCTCCATGAAACACCACTTCATCCACAAAAAATAACTGTTTGATGCGGTTTGCATGACGGCGGCGTCATAGAGCCATATTTTTTCGTCGACGATAATGATCGTCACGTTACTGTGAATGGTAATCGTTATCGCGCCATGATTACCGATTATTTTTGGCCCGAATTGGAAGATATGAACTTGGACAACATGTGGTTTCAGCAGGACGGTGCCACATGCCACACAGCACACGTTACAATCGATTTATTGAAGAGTAAGTTTGATGAGCGTGTTATCTCAAGAAATGGACCAGTCGATTGGCCGCCTCGTTCGTGCGATTTAACGCCTCTAGACTTTTTTCTTTGGGGCTACGTCAAGTCATTGGTCTATGCCAACAAGCCGACAACGTTGGAAG
The DNA here is from genome assembly GCA_031893035.1 of Dermolepida albohirtum. NCBI lineage: Eukaryota > Metazoa > Arthropoda > Insecta > Coleoptera > Scarabaeidae > Dermolepida > Dermolepida albohirtum. Next base: position 13,907 of record JAVIWB010001556.1, on the reverse strand, counting down.
AGCTCAGAGCCAACATTAAACGCAAAATAGCAGCCGTTTGGGCTGAATTGTGTGGCCGAGTCATCGAAAATTGGATCCAACGAATCGACCGCTGCAAACGTGCCCGCGGTGGCCATATGAATGAAGTCGAGTTCCCTTCATAAATGTTTTGATTGTACTTCAATCCGATAATAAAGTTTTTGAAATATCTCAAATGGTCTGCATTTTATTTTGAAAAAAAGTTGTCAAGTCGGAAAGTGTCAAGTGTTGGAAAACCCTTTACTTCAGGGGTTTCACATACAGAGCTCTCCTGTTTTTGGTCGATGTATGCATAATACGGGTCACGGACAGAAAAAACCACTCAAACACAAAATAACAACGAAGGAACACTATTTTACTATTCATTAAATTCAAAATAAACTTCGTACTGATAAACTTTCTTCCTGTCGGCCAATGACTGGAATGGAATATCTTTCAAGCAGAGCATTGTAATCTATGGCAATGGGAGAATAGGAGCTATCATTTTTGTAACTCAAGCACTTCCGAAACTGCTTTTACACACCTTTTTCTTAAAAAGTGGAGTGTATGATCACTTTTGTGACACTCAATGTTAGAATATTTCGCAATTCTTTTTGTAGTTGTAAATAATAACAGTTTTCATATGATTTTCTTTGTTAATTTCCTAGGTATAGCAATAAAATACAAAGATGGTAACATTTACTCAGACTTGGTGCACAAAACTTAGTAATTCAAATTTCTTACCAAATATTTCCATTAAATACAAAATAAATACAATCTATAACTCAGTAGATAGACGTTATGAATGCTGAGGCAAAAATAACGTTACAAAAAGGAAACAAAATTAAAACAATACTTTCAAAGAATAACTATCCTCCGAATTTTATAGAAAAAAACATCAAGCTATTTACATTAGACAAAAACAGAAAAAACAAAATAGAGATTACAAATAACAAACAACAACAAACCAAAATTCACTTTACGATATGTTCCACACCTATTGGAAAGTCTAAACGAACTCTGAAAAAATCCAACATTACCATAGAATAGCCCGCAAAGCAAATCCTTGTTCTACCAAAATTAATCATGAAACACCTAAAGAAAAACAGACGCGCTGTATATATAAAACAAAATGCCGTACGACAAACAAAATAGTATCTACATAAAAAAATATACGAACACAAACACAATCCAACCAGTAACAAAATAAATGCAGCGGCCTTATCTGAACATGCTTTAAAGAAAAAACAGAAATTCAACTTTGATAACACCGATATCCTCGAAATAGGAAACAATTACAATAAACGTATAATTAAAGAAATGATACACATAAAAAAAGACCAAAACACAAATAACAGAAGACAAATTACACAGGCCAACACACATTTTGGTGCCTGCGATTTTTTAATTGTTCCTGGGTAATTTTTGGATGCAGAATGTAAAAAAGTTCTCAGATTTGGTCTATCAGATTTAGTTTTTGAAATTTTTTAAAAAAAATTGTGTATATATTTTACGTTATAACTGTTATAATATATAATATTACTATTGACAGTTAAAAAAAACAGAGACACATGGATTTAAGTATTTATTGCAAAAACTTAATTTACATAATTACATTAGTCACTAATCACATAAAAATTTTCTTTTATACGACTTTCTAGAATGGAGTTTACTAGGGCAGTCTCGCTGAAGGCTCCAGCAGTAGTCCGCCATCATGTGACTATCCCATCGTTCTTGATAACGATCTTCCATAGTTTTAATATGCTGATGGAATCTTTCCCCCTGTTCTTCACTACAATCACCTAAGTTTTCTGGAAAACGATCTAGGTGGCTGTGGAGGTAGTGAACTTTTATACTCATGTTACAGCCGAGAATATTAAAATTTGAAAGCATAGTTTCCACTAATTCTACGTAATTCTCTGCTTTATGATTGCCAAGAAAATTTTGTACTACTTGAACAAATGAACACCAAGCGTTAGATTCCGTCTCGTTCATTGTTGTGGTGAATTGTTGATCTTTAACAAGTTGCCTTATTTGAGGACCATCAAATATACCAGCTTTTAGTTTTTCCGTGCTAATGCCAGGAAATTTACGTGATAAATACCCAAAACAATTTCCATCTCGACTTAAAGCCTTCACAAATTGCTTCATTAAGCCTAGCTTGATATGCAAGGGCGGAAGTAAGATTTTTTCTCTTGCAACCAAAGGTTTGTTGATCACGTTTTGTTTTCCTTGAAGCAGTGTATTGAGTAGTTCCTAGTATAGGAACATTGGGTCAGGGACAATTCCAGGTCTCCATTTGGCTAATTACATTCTGGAAAATTTCAATTTTGACGATTAAGTACATATTTATCTCTTTATTTGTTGTCCTTTATCAGAAAAAAATATCAATTAACCTGTAACCTGTATCTCAAAAACTAGAGCTGATAGAAAAAATCTGGTGGCATTTTTGGAATCAGCACATTAAAAACATCTAAAATCAGATGTTAGATTTCCGGCACCAAATTTTTTTTTCATTTTGTTACCCTGTGCTATCAATCTTAATGACATTTACAATAACTTAATTTCTTAGAAAATAAATTGTCTGCATTTCCCTGTATATTGCAAGCATTCATCAACGAGAATTTACAAACACACATGCATATATACCTGACATGAATTAAAAGTAATTTTTAATGGAGACTGTGGTTGATCGAATTAATCAAGTCTACAATAATGTTCGTATTTTGTATATGCATTTCGGCAATTGTGCTGCAATCATCAGCAAATAATTCATCACAGTGTCGCATTTGTGCCCGCGATAAAACTCGCACAGACACAAATCCGTACCAGATATCCATCGTTAAAAGCCAAACACACACTGCGGATCCAAGTGCGACAAGTTAGTTGTCGCGATATGTATACGAAATACGAACATTATTGTTTTATTTCCCTTTTTTGATTAACGAGATAAAAGGAAAAGAAAATAAAACATGTTGCTTACAGAAAGCACACACTAAAAACATTCACAAAGAATAAGTTTTTTGGCAAGTACACAGGTAAAAAGTTATTAATTTAAAAATGTTTGTTGTGATTGTGAATTTTATAATATTAAACAGTTAAAAAGTAATCACAAATATTTATATATGAGGGTGGTCTGAAAAGTTTCCGCCCTGAACGTGAAGATGGCAGCACTCAATAAAAACTAGGTTGTGTATCTATTGTCAGGTACTCACCAAAGTCTCAGCCATTTTGGACGCGCAGTTGTTATTTGACAGTCGTTTGAGGGAGTCAATGTGAGTGTCGAGTATCGAGTTGTCATTAAATATTTGTTTTTGAAAAGCAATACGCCTACGCAAATCATTTACCACAGTGAAATTTTGGGCAGCAGTATTTAAACGTGGCTGTAAGAGCTTGGGAGACGATTAACGTTCGGGACGTCCAGAAACTGCAACTACTAACGATAACATCGCTAAAATTCACCAGTTGGTGCTAGACGACCGTCAAGTTATAGTGATTGAGATAGCAAAGGCTATGAATATGTCCAAAGAACGTGTTTGTCACATGTTAAATCAAGATTCGGGCATGAGAAAGATGTCCGCGCGGCGGGGGCCGCGTTTACTAACGTTAGACGAAAAACCATTATACGCCCTAAACAAAAATACAGTCAAAACAGTGGGCTGCAGAGGGGGAACCGGCTCCAAAAAGAGCAAAAATTGTTTTTTCGGCTGGGAAAGTGATGGCGACTGTTTTTTTTGGATAGCCATGGAATTATCTTAATCGATTATTTTCAAAAAGGAAAAACTATTACAGGAGCATACTACGTATCATTACTTGACAAGCTGAAGGCACAAATTGTGGAAAAACGGCCACGTTTGCAGAAAAAGAAAATCCTGTTTCATCAAGACAACGCGCCGTCTCACACCATGGCGAAAATCTACGAATTACGATTTGAGCTGCTTGACCATCCGCCTTACTCACCAGATCTAGCCCCAAGCGACTTCTTTTTCTTCCCTCATCTAAAAATTGCGCTCGGACGACAGAGATTTTCGTCGAATGAAGAGGCAATCACCTTCGTGAACAATTATTTTGCAGAGAAAAACGCCGAGTACTATTTGGACGGGTTAAAGAAATGGAAGTATACCTGAGAAAAGTGTGTAGAGTTTCAAGGAGACTTATGTAGAAAAATAAATATAAATTTTGAGAAAATAACGTCTTGTATCTTTGTTAGGTCGGAAAGTTTTCAGACCACCCTTGCGTATATATATAAAAAAAATTGTTCACAAATAAAAATATCTATAATTAGTATTTTAGGTTAAGAAAATAAATAACTTGAGGAAGGGGATCCCCTCCCACGAAAGACTGTTACAAATACCTAATAGAAAAGATTAATTTTATAGTTTTCATACTATTATTAGAGATTTTTGGAATTGTTAAGTGGAATTAAATATACTTTATCATAGCCAGATGTTCACATTTGATGATATTCAACATTCACGAGGTACACTTTTGTGACTGACTCTAAATGGAAATTATCCTAAAGGAAATTAAGATCCGGGGTTTTATGTAAAAATAAAATTGAAGAAATGGCCACGTGTTCTTTTTATCACCTATCAACATCATACTCAAGTACTTAAAAAGAGCACCCCTCGTGTATTGATTTAACAATTTGAAATTATATACAACTTCATACAATTTTTAAAGATTAAAGATTGAATTGAAATATTAATATCTATGTACATATGTATTATACGCATAACTTGTATTGTATGTGATGTATTCCCATCACAATTTCCAAAAATATATAGAAAATTCAGTATAAAATGCGATCCGCAATGAATATTCGCACCAAAAATAAACTTAATTTTTCGTTGGCGTATCGACAAGCTCTGCGCTAAATACCGAAATTACATTTTGGTATTACTCAATTGGAAATGTAAACAAAATAGGAAAATAAACAAACCATTTCTGAACTGTTGCGGCGGCGGCGGCCTCGGAGCAGGCGGTGGGTCTTCGAACTGCTGCAGCCATTCATACAGCTGCTCCAAATCCCTGAGGCTCTGTTGTCTCTCAGCTTCCTCTCTGTCTGCCACCTCTTCCAGGTTTTCCATATTTTTTTTTACTGCTCGAACGAAAAACCAACACTAAACCGGCCTCGTTAAACGAAACACTTTCAATAACTCTCCGTTCATCGTTCTATTTATCACTCGTACTCCCGCACTTCCGCTAGCTTTTTCGAATGCAATTCATAAATGCTGCAAGTGCTGCAAATATATGTACGTAGTAGAACTCTCTTTATCTAGACGAATGAATGACTTTAAAGATAATAGTGTAGCGGTTAATGCCAAATGCGTGTTTCGACAGTAAGAAAGTGTTACTAAATAAAAATACACACAAAGAATAATATTGCCCGAGCAAAATTTCGTATTCTTATCAGCACGCGATGTCATTGACAATGTGATATGTCGTCAGATTGATATCCGAGAAGCGCATAATGTCATCGAATAGGATTTCGATTTTTTTAAGTGTAGTGTTTATTTCAACGCAAATACACGACCATACGAACACATTAAATTACGCGATATAATTGTTTTTATCAGAGAATAATCTATAGCATAAACACATTATTAGAAACATACTTTTTAAGTACCGTAATGTGTGTAAGTAGCAAGCCAGCAGAAACGAGTGCGCACTCATTGGTGGCGATGATATATTTCGAAAGCGGTCGGTATATCCGAAGTCGATATTGATATGCGTATGGTATGTGTATAAATGCCGGATTAGATCTATGATGGAGAATCAATGGCATTCTTTGTTATGTTCGACGAGTGTTAAAGATTTCTTAACCGATTTTCGATGTTAGAATACATTGGCACTATTACTAAATGTATAGTTTGCAAGATCAACATTTTACCATACAGTATTTTTGTGGGCAAATAGCAAACAACACCGGTTAAATGCTCAACGTGATGTACCATATTATGAATTTCTATATGACTTTATTTTTATGTTAAGTGTATGCAATATTCCACAAAATATTGTAGACAATGAAGAATTTCGAAACTTATGGGAGAAATACGTCCCGGAATGTAGATTTCCAACAAGAGGTCAATTACAATATAATTTTCCTCGGGTGAAAAACACGATTACAGATCAAATAAAAGCAGAATTAGAAGATTAAAAAATATGGCTGAAGGTAGATGAAGCAACGGATGCAAGAAAGAATAGTATTTTAAATGTGTTAGTGCGCACTTTAAAGAGCGAAATTTTCTTGGCTCTTCTTTTATATAGTAGAATATTTCAGAAGACAAACGTGGAAAGGATAGTAGAAACTATAAAACATACCTTTGCGAAGTTCAGTATATCGACAATCTAACTTGTAATGTTGGTTACAGATGGGGATTCGAATATGGTTAAAGTTGGAAAGTCACTAAAACAATCTTATCCTCAATTGCTTCATGTAACCTGTTTGCTCCATGCATGTCATCTTGTAGCTGAATTTATTAGAAACAGTTATCTAAAAGTAGACCAATTTATAGTTTCTACCAAAAAAGCTTTTATTAATAAATCTCCAAAATGCATTCGTGAGTTTAAACCGGCTTGTCTGGACATTTCTCAGCGACCACAGCCGGTATTGACGAGATGGGAAACGTGGCTTAAAGCTGCTTTATATCATAAGAAATTTTTACACATTATTAAACCTTGTATCTTAAATTTAATTCCGCAAGATGCTAAAGCAATTTCAGTAAGTCAGCGACTGGTTTCAGATACCGAAATCCATACTCAAATAGAGCAAATTTCCGAAAATTATTCAATTCTTTTAGATACTATTTCCAAATTAGAGAACACCAAGCAGTCATTACACGAAACGCTAAATATAGTATATTACCTCAAGGCCTCGTTGGGAAATCTAACAGATAGCATAGGAAGATTAACGACCGATAAATTATGTGTGGTTATAAATAAAAATCCCGATTTTCAAACTATAATCCGTATAGACAACAGTTCAACTGAAAAGCATAAGTGCGAACATGATGCGAAAGTCCTTTTTAAATTCGCGATCACATCATTAGACCCAGAACCCTCCTTTTCCAAATACATGGTGCTTAAACCTTTAAAAACAAAATAACTTGCTTCTTGCAAGTCCTCGTTTAATTAGATGAGTACCACACGGCAGAAGAATGTATAGAAACTTCTGTCGATCTATGAAGATCTGTAAATTCTGTAGATGATTTTGTCTTCGTTTTCAAGGATGTCTATCGCAAATACTGATCATGACGTCCTCCTACTTTTCTTGGCCTTTCCATCCTTTTTTTATTAACAACTAAACAGGCTGATTCATGCTTTTTGATAATTTTAAAAAACGAAAACTTGATGTTAATCTAGATATATAATTTATATATAATATATACGACATATCGGTTGTCCAGTCTCGAAGTCGAACATTATATATCACATATTAAATTATTAGGCCTTTCGCGAATTTTCTCTAATGAAGCAAAATTAAATATTAAGTAATATAGGCTTACAATAACATTTATTAAAAACTAAAGCAAGAGAAAATAAGTTACAGTAACTATTCAAAGAACCGCGGTTTGCGTGCTACAATATTAGTACGAACTTCTAGGTATTCAAATACTATGGCCCTCATTTGTAAGACTTTGTATTGGGAGAACCCTCCCTAGTTCTCCGAGTTACTGACTAGTCTAGCCGCAGAAGAAGCCAAGGTGGAATTATTGGCAGGTAGATGTATTAATCTCTACACTAGTGTGTAGAGCAGGTATGGGTAACCTTTGACATGTGGGCCAAACTTTAATGTGAAAATACGTTCGCGGACCGCATTTAAAAGTAGTGTTTTAAAGTGGTGTTCATAATTTTTAGCGATAGATATCAAACATGAAATAATAATACGACAATGTCCCGCGGGCCGGATCAAATTTTACAGCGGGCCGGTGCTTTCCCACATATGGTATAAAGGGATGTAACACTAGTAGTTATTTGTCCTTCAAAATAAGGTCACTAGCAAAATCCGTAACAAAAAATATTTCTGTATCATTCAGAATATTGCAATTATAGACTTGTAGGGACAAACTATTTTGAAAACTGGTTCGTGCGTCTGAATACAAAGATGCGCTGACTGCAATCAGAAATCTTTTGAGAAATTGTAATAAAATTTTCACAATAAAATATTGTGATTTCAGTACCGTATTGGATTCCCCCATGCGGTTAATATTAAGAAAATAAAACAGAGATATATTTCTTGTTATATTACAAAAGTGCACTTGCATAATCTTAAGGAGTACTCTTTATAATAACACATTTTCAGGCGAGTCGCATACCGATGTAACAGATGTTGGAATGCAACACTTGATGACTAGTATCAATTGTCGTTACAATGAACGAGTGTGTAGCATCTAAATAAATTAGACTCACATGGTACTCCAATATTTATGAGTCTGGTGTAGAAAGGGTTCGGATTATTTATACTTCACTAGAATTGGCACACACTTCCAAGGGATTTAAATGCCGTGATATCCATTTGTAAGATCTTGTATTGATAGAACCTTAGCTCTTCAAGTTACTGATTAGCTCAGCCCTAGAAGACACCAAGGATATCCTTCAGGCACGGGCATTGTAGTAGCAGTTAATTGTTTGTTCCTCAAAATAAGGTTACTTGCAAAATCCGTGACAAAAAATATTTCTGTATCATTCAAAATATTGCAATTATAGACCTGGACAGAAAAACTATTTTGAAAACAGACTCGTGCGTCTAAATGCAAAAATGCGCTGACTATAATCAGAAATCTTTTGAGAAATTGTAATAAAATTTTCACAATAAAGTATTGTGATTTCAGTACCGTATTGAATTCCCCCATGCGGTTCATATGAAGAAAATAGAACAGAGATACGTCTCTTACTATGTTACAAAAGTGCACTTGCATAATCTTATGGAATATTCTTTATAATAACACATTTTCAGGCGAGTCGCATACCGATGTAACAGATGTTGGAATGCAACACTTGACGACTCGTATCAATTGTTACAATGGACGAGTGTGTAGCATCTAAATAAATTAGACTCATATGGTATGTACTCCAGTATTTATCAGAACCATCCCAGTATCATACTCCGTCACAAATTTCAGTATTTAAATTCGCCAAATATTCTTTTCCTTGTTATACAGAGTTTCGAAAAATTCTCAAAAGACATGAACGGTTGTGTATGTCTTTGTACGCACTGAGATCTTTTTTGTACGCAACGAAGATGATTAATGCGGTGCATTCAACTAAATATATAAATTGTTTACGTCATCTGGCGTAATTAAAGTTTCCTTTTTCGTATTTGAATGGCTTTTATGACTGGCTGGCGCTTCTGCGAAGTTACTGTCGATTAAACAGTACGGTCGTACGACGTCGGCGAGAAACAATTGTATATAAATACGTGGCCGAAATTCTGAATGAATTTTCATTTATTAACGAACGATGAGAGAAAATGATGAATTTTTCATCGCCGATTCGCAGGATATTTCATCACACACTACGATGACAGTTCGGTAATTTTAAAATTACGCTTTCGTAATTCCAACGTGGACGCATAAAAAGATAAAAAAGAAACAATTGAATTTGTATGTAAATTTGTGCATCTAAAAAATATAATTACGGAAAGCTATTGTATAATTTCGCGTGCGCACGTTTGTGAAATCGGTTTATTTCCCATACTAAACAATATTTGAGCAAATAAAATAGAATTGCGTGGCGTTCAGAATATTTTGTAATTATTAACGATAGCATTTATTTTGCAAATTTCCGAAAATATTCAGATTTTGTTATGATAGCATAGTTTGAGTCTATGAAATATGAATGATAAACAAAGTAAAATAAATGAGTGGAATAATAGTTTGTAAAGTACAAATAATATATACTAAAAAATAAAAAATTTAGAGGTAAACTTAATTATACGTGGGTTGTCTTTTAGGTTTTGCATATAAAACTGGAATAAAACAATAGATAGCATCTAAAGACTTCATTGTTTTTCTAAATGTTCTCCACGAAGACTAATGCACTTTTGCATGCGCTCGAACCAACGGTGGAAGCAGTTGTGCCATTCGCTTGTTGATACAGTCAGTTAAAATTGCGTTTTTAAAGGCATCGACTGCTCTTTCTGACGACTGGGACCTTTGAGCACGCAGTCCATTCTTGATTTTCGAAAAGGTAAAGAAATCGTTGGGACTTAGGCCCCGACTGTATGGAGGATGGTCCAACAATTCGCCGTTTTATTTCGTTAAAAATTCAATTGTCTTACTGTGTACGAATTTGCATTGTCTTGGTGGAGAATGATTCGTCGTTCAGGATTGGTTTTTCGAAACTCAGCGATGGCTTGCGGCAAACAAATGATTGTATACTAATCGGCAATAACAGGTTCTTGATCTTGTAGAGGAATTGTTGCTACATGATCTACTTTCGAAACAAATGTCGCAACCGTTTTTTGAAGACACTTCGTGAACGAATGACTTCTGTTGGCTTTTCTTCACCTTGGCACACCCAAACAGACGACTGACGTTTATTTTCTGGCACGTATGAGTAATTCCAAGATTCATCACCACTGACGATGTTGTATACGCTTTTAGAGTTTTCGGCATTGAAGCATTCTAGAGTTTTTTGACACCAATTCACCTTAGCTGCTTTCTGTTCTTCAGTCAACAGATGCGGTATTCAACGAGAAAATATTTTTTACACACACATTCTTTATGCAAAATTATTTGAATTGAGGTCTTTGAAATCCCCAATAATGCTTCAATCTGGTGATATGTCAAACGTTGATCTTCGTTGATGATCTTGTGCACAGCGTCGACGTTTTCCTGAGTTTCTGCTGTTTTTGGTTAACCTGCTTTTGGATCTTCGCTAAGAATAATTCGTCCACGAAAATTATAAAAAATTATTCCGCGAAAATGTTCTTGGTTTAACTCCATTTTTCAACTAACTTATCAAGTTTGGCAGTTAGTTGTAGCTATAACACTACACGTATCGCACTGAAACTTTGGATTTTTGACACCAATTCACCTTAGCTGCTTTCTGTTCTTCAGTCAACAGATGCGGTATCCAACGAGAAAATATTTTTTACACACACATTCTTTATGCAAAATTATTTGAATTGAGGTCTTCGAAATCCCCAATAATGCTTCAATCTGGTGATATGTCACATGCTGATCTTCGTTGATGATCTTGTGCACAGCGTCGACGTTTTCCTGAGTGACTGCTGTTTTTGGTTAACCTGCTTTTGGATCTTCGCTAAGAATAATTCGTCTACGAAAATTATAAAAAATTATTCCGCGAAAATGTTCTTGGTTTATCTCCATTTTTCAATTAACTTATCAAGTTTGGTAGTTGGTTGTAGCTACAGCACTACACGTATCGCACTGAAACTTTGGATTTAGGTTAACTAAAGATGGAAGTTAAATTTTAGTACTGACATTTGTTTAGAGGCGCCCTCAAATTTGAAACAAATACGTAGATACACACATGGAAACGTAATTATTTGTTTTTGTTTTAAGCATATTTGCCTCTTTTACTCTTTTGAAGAAGAAATATTCTTTGCAGGTGAACTAGCCCTGAAAAAAATAGCGTAGCTAACTTAGTTTCGAAGTTTGCGCAGTGGATAGTCTTTGGCGCTGCATGAGTAGCAGCTTCAGACTCTGAATGACATAAATACATGTTGTAAAGCTCTTTGTTAATTCTTCCACACACATCGCCCAGGAAAGCTTGCTAATCCAAAGTAAGTCCCAAATATTTTACACTATCGGACGTGAACAGCTCATACTTCGTCGAAAACTGCAAGTGTGTTTTTTTTTCATTTAATTGTAGCTCATTTTTCTGAAACCATTTTTTTCGTTTCTTCCAATACTGTATTTGTTTTCTGGTTTATCTTTTTGCCTTGTCTCTCTGGTAACAATAGAAGATGTGTACATACATCGAGATTCTCGCTATCTAATTGATTTACGTATAAAAATTAAGGGGTGAAGTATGGATGTCTTAAATGCTTTGTGGCTGTCTTTGACCTTTGAAGATCTATCAGACGGGTAAGATGTTAGAAACTCGTGCTCTATACCTCTTACGTCGTAATAATATGTCAGACAACAACGGCGGTCTTAACTGTTGTGAGTCTCTGGGCGTCAGATCGTTTTCAAAGTCCTTGTCCTTTGTGCAAAATATGTAAAATGTAAAGTATTTCTGAATATCATAATTACTCTTATGTTTCTTCTATCCTAACATCGTAAGCGCGAAGTCCTGGGCAGTTGCTCGGTGCGCCGTTACTCACCGAAACAAATGTGGAAACTTACGTTATGCTGCAGACATTTTCCCAGTCTTATCCATATAACGCTACGCTTTGTTACGATTCTATCACGCAGGAAAAATATCCCAACTCTACAAATGACTCAACAGTCGTCTAAATCACCTCCAATATTTCACTTGTATGTGCTTTATTTTTCCTATAACCGTGTTGGTCAAATAATTACTTCTTTCAAAGAAGTTTGGTATTAGATTTGAAACAACTAGTCGATGTTTGGTCGTCGAAATCACCTCCAATGTTTCACTTGTATTTGATTTACTTTTCTTATAACCGTGTTGGTCAAATACTTACTTTCAAAGAAGTTTGATATTCGATTTGAAACAGTTAGTTGATATTTGGTTTTAAATTTCATTCCAGTTTTGTATCCAAAATGTGGAACCTGTATCAAGTCGTAGAGAGTAATGTTCGTAGATCACTTATCGAGCAACCGTTCGTATAGCTATTTCACCACATTACCGTTATCTTAAGTACACAACGGTACTGCTAACTTTCAATTTCGTATTAAATCGAACTAATCGTCAATTATCACAGTTATTTTTCTCGAAACTGTTTATTTAGGATCATGAATAGAAAAAAAAAAACTGGTTTTAGAGCTACAAAATACGATGCCTCGGCAAAATTGCTTACTAATTACGAAACATTATTGAAATAACATCAATTAGAAAGCAATAATAAGCGGCGCCCTCCCAATACGGTTTTGTAATTAACAGTCTACACTATCTACACATATAGTGTGTATTTCCGTGTAAAGAAAAAAGAATTTCAGAAACGCGAGAGCTAGTTTAAATATTAGCTTACCTAACAATCAGTGGCGGCTGGTCAGGTGAGGCAGGTGAGGCAGTGCCTCACCATCTAAATCTTGGAATTATAACAAGAATAATATGTATACTTTTAAAATTCTTTATAAATTAATTATCATCTTTTATTCAGAATTTATCTTATAAACAATAAGAAAATAGTTTTAAATAAACCGGCATTACAAGCAAAGTACAAATTTATCATTTCATTTTAATTCCGTGCGAATGTACGAGCGCGTATACTTGCCCCGACCAACTTCATGCTTGATCTATGTATATCCTACTAAACACGAATATTTGAGGCCCGGCCACTCATTGCCTCTCATTGAAAATTTATAACGCACTACAGCAGTCAAAAAAATTCTCAATTTCTATGGAAATTACAGTAAAGTATTAGCTACATATTTAAGATAACAAAGAAGAAAAAATATTCAAAAAGTTAATAGATTTTTCTAACTTTATTGTGAGATTTTTGAATTTTTTAATAATATAGAAAGTATTATTAATAGGATAAATTAGGTATTTATTTAATGATATAAAGATGTCTAAAGGTTAACATTCTTCTTGTACAGTTTCTCAATATTTCCTCCACGCAAATAATATGTTTTAAGTTTTAACAGGAGTATTTTTATTGTTTCAAGTAGATATTATTTAGATATCAATGTATGTATTATCTGAAGCCAATTTAAACTAAGCCTCTTATCGAATCACAATCGCCGAACTACCGAATATACTCGAGGCTGACATTCTCGGCCCGAATCGCAAATTACAGCTTGGGGGAATAA